>PVKV010018028.1:0-45962 GCA_004027835.1 Alouatta palliata | reverse complement strand
GTTAGTTTCTGAATTCTGAGTTCTAACTTGATTGCACTGTGGTCTGAGAGACTGTTTGTTATGATTTCCGTTCTTTTGCATTTGCTGAGGAGTGATTTACTTCCAATTATGTGGTCAATTTTAGAGTAGGTGTGATGTGGTGCTGAGAAGAATGTATATTCTGTGGATTTGGGGTGGAGAGTTCTGTAAATGTCTGTTAAGTTTGCTTGATCCACATCTGAGTTCAAGTCCTGGATATCCTTGTTAATTTTCTGTCTCGTTGATCTGTCTAATATTGACTATGGGGTGTTCAAGTCTCCCACTATTATTGTGTGGGAGTCTAAGTCTCTTTGTAAGTCATTAAGAACTTGCCTTATGTATCTGGGTGCTCCTGTATTGGGTGCTTTTTTTTTTTTTTTATGAGGAATGAGTTTATCTGGCAACATACAAGGTAGTGCGGAAGGGTACCTACACATCTATACGACAATTAAGATGCTTCTCTTCTTTTAATTTGCAGTTTCCCAATGGTTGCTACAGACATTTAAGGTAAAATCCATTCTTCTTGTCTCAGGTTTTCATTTTCATTCATTGAATCAAATAACATTTTCTCCAGTAGAGAATACTATACGTATTCATGCCCAAATGTTTGAGACTTAGTAAGTCTCGTGGATTAGGTTTAGTCGCATTCGGACCTTTCCTCAACAGCTCCTCGCGGACGCTTCTCACCTCGAAACAGCCGCTCCCCGAAGCCGTAAAGCTACCTGTTTTATATATTTTGAATACTAGATCCTTTGCAAATGATTTGCAGATATTTCCCCCCATTCTCTTTTATTTTCCCCCCATTCTCTGGGTTGTCTTTGCATTTTCTTTTTTTTTTTTTTTTCTTCATCCCATTTTCTGAGGATGCATTTTCTTTGTAGTACTCTTTGAAGCAAAAATTTTTAATTTTGATGATGCCCAGTTTGTTCCACTTTTCCCTGGGCTGCTTTTGCTTAGATAGTGTCCTATCTAAGAAGCCATTGCCTAATGCACAGTCACGAAGGTTCACATCTATGTTTTCTTGTAGTTTTAGCTCTTATAATGAGATCACCATGCATTTTGGATTAATTTTGTATGATGTGAAGTCGGGTTTCATCTTCATTCTTTTGCATGGGAGTATTCAGTTGTCCTAGCACCGTTTGTTAAAAAGAATATTCTTTCCGCCCCTTGAATTGTCTTGGCACCCATGTAGAAAGTCAGTTGAGCATAGATGCACGAGTTTATTTCCAGATTCTCTATCTATTCGATTGATCTTTATGTCTGTCCTTATGCCAATACCACATTGCCTGTAGCTTTGTAGTAAGTTTTGTAATGAGGAAGTGTGAGTCTTCCAACTTTTCCTTTTTCCAGATATTTTAGTGGTTCTGAGTCTCTTGCATTTTCATAGGAATTTTAGATTCAGGTTGTCATTTCCTGCAAAGTAAAAGCTACAGTTGTGATGGCTATCGCATTGAGTCTGTAGATCAACTTGTGTGTATTGCCAACTTAACAATATTAAATCTCCTGTTAAAGAGCATTGTGTGTCTTTCCGTTTATGGAAGTCTTCTTTAATTTCTTTCAATGATATTTTGTGGTTTTCAGTGTTTAAGTCTTACGCTTATTTGTTAAATTTATTTCGTTTTGATGCTTTTATAAATGGAATTGTTCTCTTAACTTCGAATTTGGATTGTTCACTGCTGGGGTATAGATATACAATTGAGTCCAGGCATGGTAGCTTACACCTGTCATCCCAGTACTGTATGAGGGTTTGAACTTTCCCATACCCTCAACGACACTTCTTATTGTCTGTCTCTTTTATTATAGTTATCTTGGTAGGTGTAAAGTGGTGTCTCATTGTGGTTTTGATTTGCGTTTGCGAGGCTGAGGAGGGAACATCACTTGAGCCCAGGAGTTTGAGACAAGCCTGGGCAACATAGTGAGACCCCGTCGTTACCAATTACTTGGGCATGGTGATGCATGCCTGTAGTCCCAGTTACTTAGAAGCCTGAGTGGGGAGGATCCCTTGAGCCTGGGAGGTGGAGGCTGCAGTGAGCCGTGATCATGCCACTGCACTCTAGCCTGGCAACAGAGTGAGACCCTGTCTAAAATACACACATATATATATAATTTTTTTAATTTAAAAAGTACAGTTGCTTTTCATATATTGATCTTGTATCCTGCAACCTTGCTAAACTCATGTATTAGCTCTAATGGTTTTGGAGGTTTTTTTAATATGTGCATTCCTTGGGATTTTCTATATGCAAGATCCTATTATCTGCAAATAGAGATGGTTTCACTGCTTTCCTTCCACTCTGGATGCTTTCTGTTTCATTTTTCTTGCCTAATGGCCACGGTAGAACCTCCAGTACAATGTTAAATAGAAGTGGCCAGAACAGACCTCCTTATCTTGTTCCTGATCTTAGGGGAAGTGTCTGGTCTTTCGTGGGGGAGACTGGGTTTTTCTAGAAGGTTGAGGAAGCTTCCTTATGTTCCTAGTTTGTGGAGTGTTTTTGTCATGAAAGGGTGTTAGATTTTGTCAAATGCTTTTTCTGTGTCCATTGAGATGATCGTGTGGTTTTTATCCTTTATTAATATGCTGTATTGCCTTAGTCGAAGCTGTGTGTTGATGCTGCTATTGTTTTGAGGTTTGCCACAGAGCAGAGTAGCACACTGTTAGGAATCCCTTGAGCCAGGGAGCTCGGTGGACACATTTTCTACGAGGGAAGGCTATGGTCAACAGCAGGGGCCTAGGAGTCACATGGTCCAGGTATGACCTCCTGGCCGCACCACTGGCTCACTGTGGAACTCTTATGCAGGGAGTGCCACCCCTGTGCCTTAGTTTCCTCATCTGTAAAATTCTCAGGGGATAGGATTGCTTCCTTGTGGTGTTCTTAGGAGGGTAAATGAGTTACTGTGTAACTGTGAGGAACAGTGTCTGGCACGGAACAGATGCAGTTTATTGAGACATTGACTGCTGCCCACTAGTGACATTATGTAAAAGCTTGGATGGGCCGAGTTGGGGATGGACAGTTGAAGAGGGCATTGAAATCTGAAAGCCAAGCTGATTCACTTGCTCTAAAAACTCTGGGGGCCAGAGGAAGCCTGGAAGCTCTTAGAGGAGGTGGCCTGTTTGACCCCAGCAGCCTCCAAATCTTCCTGTGGGAGGAGAGGCCAAGGGTGGAGCCCAGGCTAGTAAGCCAGTAGCTGTCTGAAGCCTGCCCATGGCAGAATCCTCCAGCTTGTTCAGGCCTGAGCACCATATCCTTTGGAGCTGGGTTGCAGGAGCTGTGTGTTTGCAGCAAGGAGCCTTTTGCACAGACTGCTTCCTCCCTTGACAGCTGTGGAGGGCCTGCCAGCGCTCACAGCATTCCCACCCTGCCTGGGGCCTTGTTTGGAAAATGGTTTTCAGCTGAGCACTGGCTCCCCTCCCTCCCTACCCTGACTTTCCTAAGTTCCCCTCTCCTGGGCTGCCAGGTGAACCTGGCTTCTTGTCCTGGCTCTGCTGGTGACTGCTGTGTGAGCTTGGGGCCTCTGTTTCTGGACACTGTCAGGGTCCACTGTGGATTGAACAGGCCTCTGTGCAGATGGCCTGCAAGTCACTGTCTGCCAGGGGCTCGGGAAACACTGGCTGCAGACCACCCTCCCAGTGCTCCAGAGAAACTGCCACCCCACAAATCCTTCATCTATTTGGAGTTTAGACTGTGAGGATGGGAGTGGTGGGTGGAGGGGAGGGGATGGGAATGAGGATGAGGAGGGAGATAAAAGCACTTTTATATGCCCTGTGTAATTCTTGGCATTTGTTTTTATGAGATAAATGAGGCTGGATCTACCTTGATTTAATGTACTGACCTCCTAGCCAGCCAAGTAGCTAGAAGCTGGAGACAGGCCGCTTTACTCTGTTTACTTTTGGTTTGGTTTCCAAGCCTGTGGGTGGCAGACTGCCCCCGCCCCACTAATGCTCAGCCTTTCCTGGCCCCTGTGCCCTGAAGTACAGGGTGGTCCCACCTCCTGGGGAGTCTGTGGTCTTATCAGGGAAGGGGGACAATGACAAGAAACAATAATAAACCAGTAATTTCATCATCAGCAGAGAGATTCCAAATACATTCTGTTATCCCACAAAAATCTGTTTACCCCTGCTCGCTGCCAGGCACAAGCCAAGATGAACAGAACGGGTCAGCTTTCGAGCATTTTAGAAAGTTGGGCTCACCCTTAGAATCCACTGGGCAGGCCTGGAGAGGGGCCCAGGAACGCCAAGCTGTGAAGGGCGAGGAGGCATTGGCAGAGGGACAAGCCTCGGCCTGGGCTGGAGCATGCAACAGAGATGCAGTGAGTGTGCCGGGGAGGCCACCTCTGGAGCGCCGTGAGATGCTCTCCATTATGTTAAATAGTCGTCAGGTGAGGGGTCAGGCAGTGTCCATGTGGGAACAGTTGTGTCACCACAGGCTAGTTCTTTAATCTCTCTGACCCTGGTTTCCTCCTCATGGGATTATTTTGCAAACAGTAAAGGTGTTGCCTGCACAGCACTAGACACATGCTAACAGCTATACTGTCACTGTGATTATTATTAAGCCAGTGTATCACATGGTGGGAAAGTCTTTATTGAACCAGAAAAACGATCATGGTTTATTAAGTGAGGATTCAGGTTACAAAACAGTATCCTGTTTGCAAAGCTCTCTGTGTGTAAATGTCTGCGTGACCAAAAGGCCACTATGGTGGGAGTACCAGTTGTAGTGTCCACGAATATGTACATTTTTGACTTTCCTGTGCTCTTCGGATTTTATACAGTGATCACACACAGGTTTTGTAATGACAGAAGTGTTGTTAGTGTGACAGCAGGGTATGCTGTGGTCGTAGTTCACACACACATGAGCACATGGGACTGCAGAGTTTGGGGACGTTCAGGTCCGGGAGCGCAGGGGCACTGAAGGTGGCCCCTGGGGTGGGGTGGGCTGGGCTGTCACGGGACGTGCGCCTGGGGTGGCTGCCCGGGACCTGTGCTGACCAGGCCTCCCATCTGCCCTAGATGACAGGATCTGCTCGCCGCCCTTCATGGAGCTCACGAGCCTGTGTGGGGATGACACCATGCGGCTGCTGGAGAAGAACGGCCTGGCTTTCCCGTTCAGTGCGTACCACCTCAGCTCCACCCAAGGGCAGGCAATGCAGGCCATGGGCCAGTATGGGCTGGGGGGGCGGGGCAGGGCGGAGTTTACAGTCCCCTCTGGATGGGGGCGTGGCCCTGGGTCTCACCTGCACCCACACCATAGAAATGGGTCCTGGTGCAGGATACAGGGAAACATGCTCTCCTGCCTGGCCAGGGGTGCCTACCCACATCACCCCAAGTGCAGATACCAGTTGTCCAGAGTCTGTGTCTCAGCTAGAGTTCTTTTCTAGACATGCCAAGTCCCCCTGCCCTGTGGGTGAATGTCCTCACTAATTTCTCTCTGCTTTTCTCTCCCCAATGCTTAGTTTGCAAAACCAGAGTGGCTCACGGCACCAACTCTCACGAGGTGAGTGGAAGAAGATCTGACTGTCTGTCGCCCCGACCCCCATCCTTTCAGCTCGTCATGTCTCATTGCGACCCTGGCAGATTCTGTGTGCCACATTCCTCACTGCCACTGCTCTTGCCCTGCTGGCAGCCCCGGCTCCTTGTAGACAACCTCCCTCCCTTCCCTGGACTCCAGAGGAATCGAACAGGAGTGCTGTGGCTTCATACACTGTCCATGCCCTCACCCCAAGGCCTGTCCTTTACCCAAGGCAGGAGCCTGTGCTGGGGATCCACCGTCCTCCGCGGAGCCTGTCTTAGCTCTGGCAGCCATAACAAAGCCCCATGCACTGAGTGGCTTAGCCACATTAATTTTCTCAGAGCTCTGGAGGCGAAAGTCCCAGATCAAGGTGCCCGCAGGGTCAGTTTCTGATGAGGGCTCTATTCCTAGTTTGCACATGGCCACCTTCGTGTCCTCACACGGCCTCTTCTGTGTGTGAATGAGGAGGGGCAGAAAACAGGAGCAAGCCGTCTGATTTCTTCTGATAGGGGCACTGATCCCATCATGAGGGCCCTGCCCACAAGACCTCCCAAAGGCCCCACCTCCAGATACCACCACAGTAGGGCACGGGCTTCCGTGTATGAACTCTGGGCCACATGTTCAGTCCATAGTGGAGCTTGTGCAGGTCATGCCCCAGCCCGGCCCGCCCTGTAGGACTGTCTGTCCTTTGGGCCATCAGTGTCATTTCCTCCATGGCCTGGCACTAGGCTGGGCCCACCTGAGGGCTGTTAGCTCTGAGAAGGCTCTGTCACTGCCACAGCGGTCTGCCATGCTGCCGAATTGAGATGGGCTGGGGAGGAAAAGGGGGCTGCTTGGAATCAACCCTGTGGAATGCTTTGATTCACGATTCAGCCACCCACCTATTCATTCTTTTATTTACTCTATGGATGTTCCCGACCACCTTGAGGACCACGGGGACCAGGGGACAGATGCGTAGGATGTGAGTCCTGTCCCTAGAGACAGCCAAGGAGCCTGTGAGGACTCCGGGGGCAAGAAGAGCGGATGGTCATGCAGGGGCTTTCCTGGGGCCGGGGCCCATTCCACCCTCAGGAGCCACGCCTGGGGCCTTGCCTTTGCCCTGGGCACAGCCCTGCCTGGGGTCTCCCCACTGGGCACATGTGGAGGTGCACTGGGCAATAGCCATCTGACCAGAGTGAGCTCCCTTGGGAAGTCCTGTCCCTGGAAAGCCCCACCACTAGAAATGCCCCCCAGAGCTCACAACTGAAAGGGAAGACTCAGCAGCATGGAGCTTCCCTGGGTTACATTCTGCTCTTTATCCCTGGCCTACAGTTACGGGGAAACGTCAGTAGACACTGTCCACGTAGCACGGAGTGTGCTGTCCTGGGAAGGAGTGTGGGGACAGCTCGTCGTCCCATTGTCAGTTGTCTTCTGAAATCAGGAGCCCTCATGGAGTCTTCCTGTGGGTGCCCCCACCCCCAGCCGCGGCCTGCCTGGACTCTTTGCCCGGTGGTGGGGGGCACAGGGCACCCTCCAGGATGTGCCAGCAAGGGAGGACGCAGGAAGGCTCAAGAGCAGTAGCGCCAGTCCCCAGGCGCCCCCCAGCCCCAGTACCTGCCTGCCCGCCTTCCGCCAGCCCCTTTTCACCACCCAATGGTTCCTTTGTGTGTCATTGTTTGGGTGTTACCGGACAGAAGCACTAGTGCAGTCATTAGTGTGATTAGATCAGCCTAACTCTGAACCCGGCAGCCCGAGGGGAGGGAGCTGCTTCTTCGAGTCACTTGAGGACTGAGAGTCCAGGCTGGGGAATCCCACAGACCTGGGACCAATTCTGGTGCTGTGTGTTGCCGTTTGTGCGACTTTGGCAAATTACCCAGCCACCCAGAGTATCCATCCACATTTGTGACTGAGAAGTAGTGGCTTCTGTGAAGGATGCGGGGTCCCTGCCTGGGCTACCCGGGGTCTGCCCTGGTGGACTGTTGGATAAGCTGTTGGAACCAGCTGCCTGGAGCCTGCTGGGTACTTGCTGAAGGAGATGAGGGTCATGGATCCAGGTGAGCCCCTCTCAGGATGCCCCTGATGGGCCTCGGGACTCTCAGTCCTCAAGTATGGGGTCAGCACACTCAGGGGAAGCTATAAATCACCCCTCATTCTAGCCATCTGGCTCCAGGATGTTCCCGTGGGCACCCCTCCCCCAATCCCCCATCAGGCACTCTAGATCCACTGCCAGCGATGTGTGCCACTGCGTCCCAAGCACTCAGAGACGCCTAGCGGGCTCTTGTGTGCAGAGTGTCTTGGCATCACAGGGATGTGCCCTCTGGGCTGGACACCGTCCAACAGATAGGCAGAGGTGGACAAGCTCCTCACAGATTCCAGGGATACCCAGGGAAGCCAAGTGCAGTAGGGGTGGAGGATAGCACCGTGCGTGGCTGGCTTTAGGCAGCTGGTGCTTCTGATAGGGGGTCCTCGTCTGCATCCCAGCCCGCCCACTCCCTGCCTGTGAATCTCCCAGCCCCAGACTGAACCCAGACCGGGTCCAGTTCTACCAAACCACTCTGTCATCATTTTATGTTCACAGAACCATTTAGGTTTTTGTTTTGTTTTTGAGGCAGTGCAAGGGTACTCATTTGCTACACAGTGGAATTAGCTATAACAGCCAAAAGCTCAACGCACCCCTGAAGCCACCCATGATTTTACAGAGGCGACAGTGGCGCTTAAGCAGGGTGGGGGCCCAGGCTGGGCTCACACAGCAAGTGCCGAGCAGGGACTCCAGCCCCTGCCTGACTCCAGAGCTGCTCGTGTTTTTCCTGTCCTTTATTCTTGTCAGAAGGCTGAGGAGACGTTCGCTGCCCCCCAGCACTCCCAGCACAGATACACACTTTTTGTTTTTTCCACGTGGCCTGGATATTCATGTCTGTCCTGCCCAGCTGGGCTCCAGGCACGTAGGGCCGGCGCTCCGTGACAGCTGACATGAGGGGTGGCAGCTGGGGAGGCAGCCAGCTGTCCAGGGCCCATTATCCCTGCTCAGCAGCCCCAGGCGTCTGGTGGCTCCTTCCTGAGGCCCTGCAGGATGAGGGATTAGCCATGACCCCAGCACTGGCAGCTGGATCGACTGGGCCTATGTCCAACCCTCTGTCCTCAGAGCAGGCCCTGAGCAGAGCCCGTGCCGGCCATGGCTAAGAGGTTTTTGGCAGCTTTCCCCTGCACTGCCTACCTCAGGCCCTGTGAGATCCTTCTGTCAGGGACCTTTGTCCCCAGAGGAGTCAGGGACCAGGAGCACACAGGCCTGTTGTCTGCAGAGTGGTGCAGCTCGGTGTGTAGGGGCGAGGCTGAGTGCTGTGCAGACCTAACTCCATCCCGGGCTCGCTCACTCTCTGGCAGCCACTGAACTTCTCAGCGCCTGATTGTCCTCATTTGTGAGAGGGAGAAGGTTGTATGCTCACCTCAGAGGCGCATTACGAAGGGGACACTAGGTAGTTCATGTACGTGCTCAGAACAGGGCCCGGCTTGTCACAACTGCTCGACAAGAGGCAGCCGTTGTCATCAGACGGGCTTTGGCCCAGGGCCTCCTGACGCCTCCGCCCGAGTCATCTGCTTCCTTCCCCCTCCTCCTGGGTCTTTGTGGAGGATCCTTTAGGAGGTCAGAGGGTTTAGCAGCACACAGCCGCAAGAGTCCCCTTCCCTGGACCTCAGTGTGACTGGTGGCTGCACACTCTCAGAAGTCATGCCCCGCACAGCCAGCTCAATCGCACATGGCAGGCCCTGTGGAGGCAAGATCAACCCCACAGTGCATCCCCAGGTGTTCTTTGCAAGTCCCGCTCCACTCACCCTGGCTCGAGGTTCCTCTCGGGGGAGTCCTCATGTCCCGGGACCAGGGATGGGCCTTGGTGGTGGTGTGCAGGACAGGTCGGGGGCTAAGAGGGTGGTGGATTCTGACAGAGCCTTTGACCCCTCGTCTTCCCAGATGGCTATCGTGTTCAACCAGGAGGGCCTGAATGCCATCCAGCCACCCTGCGTGGTCCAGAATTTCATCAACCACAACGCCGTCCTGTACAAGGTGTTCGTGGTGGGTGAGTCCTACACCGTGGTCCAGAGGCCCTCGCTCAAGAACTTCTCCGCAGGCACATCAGGTAACTGCTCCCTCGTCTCACCATCTCAGGCTAAGCAAGACTCCGGGGCCCAGCTGGAATGTGGCAGCAGCTGTCTGTCCTTCGGCACTGTCCCCGCCACCCCGTGTTCTTTCTGGTGGGATGGAGAGGTGCTCTGAAGGTAGAAAGAGTTGTGTACAGTGGATAGATAAAGAAGTCTTGGGGAACTAATAAAATGTCCCTGTTCCCTGGGTCACTGTAGGGAACCCATCCACCTGAACCACCACAGACTCCAGGAAGCATCCGGAAGTGTTCTGTCCCCAGGACGCTTCTTGGGGACCCACACAGTAATGAGATGCATGGAGGAAAATGCTGGGCTACGTGTGGCCGGTGTGGCGTGGAGTGGCCTCCAGGGAAGTGAGGGCGGATGCTGCCTGCTGTCTCCTGCTGAGCTGTCTTTACCTTGGGTCTTGTTTTCCCCTCGGGGGAGCCTAAGACCGAGTTGCCCGCTGCCTGCGTAGCTGCCAGGGTGAGTCAGGCTCTGTTAGAAGCATCAGCCGCTGGGTCACAGGTCTTTGGTGCAGGACTCCCACCATACCAGTGAGCGGGTTTTGAGTCGGTGGACAGTGGTCTAGGAGTCCTGTGGGTGTCACGTAGGGCGCTCTCTGCAGGGTGCTGTTGTCACTGGGCCTGGGAGGCAGCCCTCCAGGGAGCAGCCTGTGGACCTTCTGCGCTAAGGGGCCTTCCTTGCGCCAGCCACTCAACGCCCTGTCCAGCCTCAGCCATTTTAAAAATGGACACTGAGTTAAAGATTTGCTGGCAGTGGAGCTGCTCGAAAGAATGTTCTAGTGGCTTCTGAAGGCATCTGGAAGGCACATTCTGGAAACCTCTGGAAGAGTGGCAGTGTCTTGGAATAAGTGTGGCTTTCCAGGAGGACCCCTTGGAGAACACTCACTGCCCTACTGTGGTTTGTTCAAATAAGCTGCCCTTTTCTTCCAGCGAGGGGGACCCACATCATCAGAAGCATTCAGACACCAGCTGCTTCACCTCCACCTGAGCTGACAGATGTGTCCTGTTGGTGTCCTCCTCCAGGGACTGCCTGTGGCCATCCATGCCTCCTGGCGGGTGTCCATCCCCTGCTGCAGTCACCCCTCTCAGCCATTCTTCCCCCAGATGCCTCTTCTCTTTCCATTGACACAACACAGAGAGCGGAGACTTTGGAAACGTGCAGGTGTTCCTTTTCCTCCTGAGGGCCAGCGGCCTTCCCAGCCATGCATGCAGCTCCCAGACTCAAGGCTGTATTTTCAGTGTTTGGGACATCCTGGCCCCAGCCCCCGCCCACTGGGTGGGAGCCAAATGCTGGAAGCGTATTTTTGTATGTGGCTGTATACCACCAAACGATATTCCTCCAGGTGATGGGCTGGAAGAGGCTGACATTTTAAAAAATGCTCTTTATTCCGTGATTTTGAAAAAAATAATGCTTTAAGTCTGTGGAAAATAAATTAAGAGAAGTTACTCCTTTCTGTTTTTACCTGAGTCACTCCATCCCTAAAAGAAATTTACAGAAGTGTGGTTAGGTTTTTTAGTGTTTTGGTTTTCTCCTTTTGCCTCCTGGTTGCAAAATGCTGGGCGAGTTGCCGTCTCTTCACTGGGAACATTAGTAGCAGAGCGGGCTCCTGTCCCGTATCCGTGAGGACAGGACTCCTTGCCTGTGCATCTTCTCGTCTGGCCATTTCTAGGTTGCCAGTTTGACATAAAATGCAGAGCAGGAGACCAGACATGGTAGCTCATGCCTGTAGCTCTTTGAGAGACCCAGGCAGGAAGATTGCTTGAGGCCAGGAATTTGAGACCAACCTGGGCAACATAGTCAAACCATCTCTACAGAAAAAAACATTTCAAAATTAGCTGGGCATGGTGGTGTGCACCTGCAGTCCCAGCTACTGAGGAGGCTGAGGCAGGAGGATTGCTTGAGCCCAGGAGTTTAAGGCTGTGGTGAGCTGTGGTCGCAACACTGCACTCCAGCCTGGGTGACAGAGCAAGACCCAGCCTCTTAGGAAAAAAAAAAAAAAAGCAGACTAAGCCCAAATAGTAGAGAAACACATGGAGCTGAAGGAGAACTGTTTATTATGTACGTGTAAACTGAGTAACTGTTAATGTCTCTGCATCCCCAAAGCTGATTCTGTGTCCTGTCTCCAGGGCACCATGCCAGGGAACTAACGTGGGTTCTATGGTTTTTATGTGTATGTCCTCTTTCTGGATAAGAAATACAGTGCAACAGCAGCACTTTAAGCTGGACCAGTTGGAAAGGGGATTTGGAGCTCTGGCCTCTTTCCAGCCCCTGTCCCAGCTTTCCAGCTTCCTTTGCCCAATGACAGGTCCCCCAGCTTCCCATGGCCTTGCAGGGATGGCAGCTCCTTGAGTGGGGTTTTTCTGGACCTGAGACAGAGACAAGGACATGCATCTTGACTCGACAACTGCCAGTCTAGTCTTTTTTGCTTCTCAGCTGCACTTTTCTTTCTTACGTGTTGACGTCTCAACTCCAGTGTGCCTTATAGCCAGTGGCACCCGTGCAGAGGCTTTCGCTGGAACTAAAGTCAGGTTGTGTCTTGTGCCAGCCACTGCCCATGCAGGGCATTCATGGAGAGATGTTGCTCTCCCTCTACCCTGTGCCAGGGAAGAGATGGGAGGGTCTCTTTGCTCCCCCTTTGTGTGTAGCGTGTTTATGTCTCACTCATCTTTACCCTGAGGATGTGGCGCAGGCTCCCAGCTTTATGCAGGTTCCCTCCATTCCCGTCTCCAGCCCGGGCCTCATTTCTTTCAGGCATGTATGGGTGGCACTTCTTACCCTGCAGAGCAGGAGGCAGCAAACTTCTTCTTTTTTTTTTTTTTTTTGCAAAAAGCCGAATTATAAACATTTCCAGCTCCATCACAACTATTTAATGCTACTTTTATAGTACAGAAGCAGCTGTAGACATGTGAATGAGTGGCACGGCTGTGTTCCAATGAAACCATTTACAAGCGCAGGTGGCCAGGCTACCGTCTGTAGGCTGCTGAGCTCCACTCCAGAGCCTCTTAAGAGTCAGTGATAGAGCAGTTATCAAACCCGCCATGTGCCCAGCCCTGCTTGAGCTGCTGGGAGTCCATTCAGGGACGAGGTAGGCACCCAGCTTCCTGCCCTAATGAGCCTGTGTTCTAGTTGGAGAAACTGCACGCTAGGAGAGAAATAGTAGAAGGGCCAACTGTGGCCTGAGATGAGGGGTCCCAAGGCAAAGAGAGTGCGTCCTGGAATGCCACTGGGTGAGGAGAGCCACTTGGAAAGGGCAGCTCAGGTGGTCCCTCTGCAGAGGTGACACTCATAGGGCAACTGGAAGGTGACTTGGGTCACCATCTGTAGCATGGGGACGCATTCTTCCCATTCCCCTCGCCCCTGAGAGAGAGATGAGATGAAGCAAATTAGGCTAAAAGCAGTGTAGCCCTTGCTCGTGGCTGTGCTGCTGAGTTGCTGGGATATTTGGGGGCTAATCTTATCATTTATTCTTCTTTTAAACCTATGTTTTGAATCTGTAAATTGAGAAGCAAAACACACATTTTTCCTTTCGTGGCCCTCCTTCCCTGTAGAGCATTGGTGGTAGTTCCTGCCAGTGCTGTTGGGCTAGTCCAGGAACAGACTGCAGGGCACCCAAAATCCAGGGTGCTCCCAAGAACAAGGGCTTGCCACTGCATGCCAGGAGCAGCACCCTGCTCTGGGGTGTTAGAGGAGCCAGCTGTGTTGGAGCTGGGCACCAAGTCTCTTTCCCTGATGCTTCCCATCGCCTCTTGTGTGACTGGCGGCTGCCGGAGGCTGCTCGCACTCCTCTGACCCCTGTTCAGACTGCGTGTGGAGAGGCAGTGAGCCCATGGCACCTCTCACTGCCCTGCCAAATGAGCTAGAGTGCCCAGGTCAGAATTAGCCAGGAGGGCTGGACGTGGTGGCTCATGCCTGTATCCCCAACACATTGGGAGGCCGAGGTGAGCAGATCACCTGAGGTCAGATGTTCAAGACGAGCTTGACCAACATGGTGAAACCCCACCTCTACTGAAAATACAAAAAATTAGCCAGGCATGGTGGTGGGTGGCTGTAATCCCAGCTACTCAGGAGGCCGAGGCAGGAGAATTGCTTGAACCTAGGAGGCGGAGGTTACAGTGAGCTGAGATCGGGCCATTGCTCTCCAGCCTGGGTGACAGAGTAAGACTCTCTCAAAAAAATAAAAACAGAATTAGCCAGGAGGAGAAAAGAGTCACTCTTGAAATGGCCTGGTCTATGGCTTTTGCTGCCAGAAGAAGCTGTTGAGTTGCATGGTCTGTCCAAGTCCGCAGACACTGGCCGGCCCCTCTGCTTGCCCAGCTCCGGCCCTTCCTGGCATCTGTACAGCCGTGTTCTCCTTGCGGCTCCTGCAGACTTGCCAGCCTCCCTGATCTTTGCTGTGTTCACCTGCGCATGGTGGCCCTTCCTCCCCCTGGGCCTTCTCTGCTGCTCAGCAACTGCTGTTGGGGATCTGCAGGGAAATAGGTGGGAAAGTGCCCTGAGCTCAGGGCTGAGCTAGACTGGGCTACAGGGTGAGAAGGTGGGCAGTGTTCTCCTCCTGGCTGCTCAAGCCTGCTCCAGCCTCAGGCCCATGAGGCTTATGCCATCTCCACAGGCACCCTCTTGGCTGTCGGTGCCTTGGGAGTAGAGATCATGGGGGCCACCTGACACATGTCCTGCAGGGTGTTTATTTTCCCCAGGCTCCTCCCCAGGACCATCTTTCATGCCCCCTATCTGGACTGGCTCTGGTCAGAGTTGCAGGAAGACTGTTGGGCACACCAGGGCAGCCAGGGGCCTCCATGCCCCACTAGCAGGAAGGATGCCAGGTACACCTCAGCGCCTGCCTGCTTAGCTTCCGCCCGAATCACTCCCTCACGCAGGATTGTTATGATGCTATAGAGTCCTGGAGCTGGAGGGGTCGTTGGCAGCCAGAGCAGGCGCCCCATTGGCCTGGCCCCTGCACACAGCAGCCCTCGGCCAGTGCCCTCCTGTCCTCACGTGAAGGTGCCTGGGTCCCAGGGATGTACATTGTATCCTGGGGGCAGAAACCACGATACCTCGCCCTGCAAGGACTCAAGGAGAGGCAGCTGTGGCTAGTGGCCCAGGACAGTCCTTTGCCATCCTTGGGGGAGGTTGTGGGATAGGGACAGACAGCCTTTTCCAGAACTCAGCCTGAGGCTTATGGTTCTGCAGTTCTTGCATTCCCAGTGCCTGCCAGTGTGTTTCTGACCCACCCACCTGACATTGCCCCTGAGTGACTTTGGTTTACTTCCCAAGGACGCTTCTACTGTGGGATCTACTTGCACTTTCAGTATTAATGGAAGTGGGCTGTCTCTGCAAGTCCCCTGCCGGCCTGTGCGGGCCGGGTGCTGTGAGAGGCAGGTGGGAGCCAGACATGAGGGGTGAGGGTACTTCAGACTCTCTGTGCCAGCTTCCAGTGCCAAAGAGAAGTTGTGCTGTGTGCTTTCTTGGATGGATTCTGTGGAAGCCTGCATTCTCTGATTTCCTATTTTTTCCCTGCGTCGTTGAGAACCAGCAGAACTCTTTGTATTTTGAGTGCTCACATGCCCGTGGCAGCCTGTGCCTGTCTCTCTACCGTGTTCCCCCAAAAGAGAGTCCTAGGGGCTGGGGAGTGGGCTGGGAGCTCTGAGAGACCGCTATACTGTGGGCTGTCTCTGGCCATGATATTCAGGTGTTTAACGGTCCCACCCATCCCTTCTCCCCCAGTTCCTGTATGGTGACAGGACACTTTGGGAACAGGGCCTCAGGGAAAACCCGATGTGATGCTGTGAGACAGTAGCAGAGGTCAGCTCATTGTGTCGGTCACTTTTATGTGGGAGAAGAAGGTGAACCAGAGGCCCTGATGGGGCATATGTCCATACCCGGGGCTGGTGCCCAGCAGAGCCCGGGGCTGCATGGTGCGTGCCTGGGGTGGTGCTGCCCCCTGGTGTCGGGTGGCGGCAGTGTGGTCCCTGCATTTGAAGTTCTGACGCCGTCTCCTTCCTGTTGCTTTTTCAGACCGTGAGTCCATCTTCTTCAACAGTCACAATGTGTCAAAGCCGGAGTCGTCATCGGTCCTGACGGAGGTGGGTCTCTCCGCTGGGGTGGCCTGGCCTGAAACCACCCTCCCCCGGGCCTAGGTGTGGGCTGCTGTGGCCATGGGGTCCTTGGCGGAGCTTTCTGGCAGGGTAGGGTGGGAAGGACTTTTGCCTCTGTGCCAGGGGCCCTGGGAGGTT
The DNA here is from genome assembly GCA_004027835.1 of Alouatta palliata. Lineage (NCBI taxonomy): Eukaryota > Metazoa > Chordata > Mammalia > Primates > Atelidae > Alouatta > Alouatta palliata. Next base: position 30,076 of record PVKV010018028.1, on the reverse strand, counting down.
CCAGAGACCCCTGTTCTTCTGCTGGCTTCGGGCCTGTGTGCTGGCAGCCATAGCACCCTGACCCAGCACAGGGAAAGGTGAGGGGCACGCTGGGCTTGCAGAGAGGGACCACTCACCACAAGCTGCCCGCACGGAAGGCGTGCCGACCCTTCTTCCAGCGTGAGGAATTTGGAACTGCTCTCTACTCTGCCTTGTTCCTGGTGTTTAAAAAGGCTGCGGAGGAAGCACCATCTCAGTTCTTTCTCCTGCAGTGGTCCCAAGGTTGGCAGGAGTGTCACCCCCGCCCCCAACACTGTGGGTAGCGGGCGTCCTGCCTGGCATTCAGTGACTGTCGCTGTGCCCAGTGTCAGCCCAGGTGCTTTGCAGTGCAGGTCGCAGCCAGGCCTCCTGGCATCAGAGAGGCTCAGTGACCTTTTCACATTCACAAGGCTGTTCACAGGGTACAGGGCTGGGATTGGACCCCAGATCTGTCTGATTCCAAAGTTGGATCTTCTAGGAATTTAGGACTTCTGACCTCACCAGTGATTCCTGAGCACCTGACCCCAGGGAATTTAGAAAAGGCCACCCTCTGCTGTTTCCCCGAAGTCCAGCAATCCAGTGGCCACTTCCCTAAACTCAGAGCCCTCTGCCAGGGCACCCGCTCTTCTGAGGATGCATGCGCCCTGCACTTCTGGGGGGCTTTGCTGGTGTCCTCCTCCCTGTCCTGGGCTGGCCTCTCCAACGAGCCAGCCTCCACTCCAGCCACAGTGCTTGTGTCCCTGGGGGCTGCCCCAGAACCCAGGCGGCCTGTCTGCCTGTGGTTTATGTCTGGGTCTTCTGAGGAGCCGGCTGTGGATTAGACAGAGCACAGGCGTGGACAGGACGTGGAAGGAACATCACTATCCCTCAAGATGTTGACAGATGTCCCTTGGGAACATGTCAGGCTTTGGGAACAGATTTTAAACAGAGCCTCAGTGCCTGGATGAGCATATTATAAGATGTTCTCTGCAAGAGATGGTTTTCTTTTAAGCTTCAAAATCATTGGGTTTCTTCCCTGAATGGTCTTGCTCTGGGGGCCTCGGCAGCCTGTGCGACGGAGGGGAGTTGGCATTTGCAGACTGAGTGTCCTCTCACAGGCAGGGCCAGCAGCCCTGATGGCAGAGGGACCATCTGGAAGTCACTGTCTTGGATTATCACTTGTCGACCTCAGCCTCAGTCTCCTCGTCTGTAAATGGGAAGGGGTCGGCCTAGAGGCACTACAGGGCCCTTCCCTTTGCCTCTGAGGTCTGCAGCCGTCTCCTCCTTCCCTGCAGCGCATGGCTGCTAGTCACGAATCCACCAGGACCAACAACTTCTAAAAATAGAAAAGGGAAATGCAGTCAGCACCACCTTTTCCACTGGGACGTCAACCTTCCTAGATGCCCGCAGGCTGGCCTGACCCAGCCAGCTCTCTTCCCAGGTGCGGGAACACGTGTGCTGCTCATCCCCCCGCCCCTGCCCACCTGGGGCTTCTCCAGTCCTGCCTTGGCCTCCCTGGGAGTCTGTCACAGGAATCCCTGCTCTGGCCACCTCCCTTCCCAGCAGGATGCCCCTAAGGATGGGCCCAGCCCCACCTAACCTGCAGGCCCCCACACACCTTTCGCTTTCTGAAATTCAGTCTAGGCTATTAGTTAAGAGCACAGACTCTGATTGGGGTCCAGCCCAAACTAAGGCCAGTCATGTTGCCTCTCTGAGCCTTGGTTTCTTTTTCCTGCCCTCGAAGAGTTCTGGGGTCCAGGGAGTTCCTGGGTGAGAAGCACCCAGCACAGTGCCAGGTGTGCGGTACAAGCACCGTCTCGGCGGCCGGGTGCTGAGGCCCACTGGGGATCCAGGAACGTCTTCCCAGCTCCTCTGTCCCCTCCTTGCTTTCCAGAAAGTCATCGGATCACTTGCTTTAGGGCCCCAGGCAGGATTTCCATGCCTTAATCTTGTCCTAGGATAGCTATTTGGTTTTGGGTAACCAGACAGACAACTTGGGAAGGATTTCTGAGATTCCATAACCTGGCTGAGAGCGTTTTTGTAAACGGTATGCCGTGGGCTGTGTGGCAGTGCAGGAGGCGAGCTCCCTTGCTGCCGGCCCTGTGCTGTGAGCCCAAGGCAGCAACCCCTCTCATCAGCACCACAGTCTCACAGCAGAGATACTCTATTTCCCTATTTACTGGGGCAAGAAAACAAGGCCCAGAAGGTTTCTGTTATGGCTTGGGTACACAGTGGAGAATGGGCAGCATCAAGGTGTCCACCCGGGTCTCTCTGACTCGGTGAGGACCCTGGGCTGCAGGGCGAGTGGCCAAGCCGCTCCACTTTGCTTAGCCTTTGGCCCCCACTGGCAAGAGTGACCCAGGAGGCTCAGAAAAGTGCTAAATGGCCGGGCGCGGTGGCTCATATCTGTAATCCCAACACTGGGGCAGGCAGATCACTTGAGCCCAGGAGTTTGAGACCAGCCTGGGAAGCATGGTGAGATAATCCCTACCAAAACAATACGAACATTAGCGGGGTGTGATGTTGCTCGCCTGTGGTTTCAGCTACTGCAGCGGCTCGGGTGGGAGGATCGTTTGAACCTGGAAGGTCGAGGCTGCAGTGAGTTGTGATCTTGCCATTGCACTCTAGCCTGGGCAACAGAGCAAGGCCCTGTCTCAAAAGTAAGAAAAAAAAGAAAAATGCTAAGGGATGAGTGCCTCTTACAGCAAGGCCACTCCTGTCCCCTAGAAAAGATTTCTTCCAGACAAGACACCAAGGCCTTTAGTTTTTTTTTTTTGAGACCAGCCTGGGCAACATAGTGAGACTCTGTCTCTACAAAAAATAAATAAAATTAGCCAGGCATGGTGGCACACGCCTGTATTCCCAGCTACTCCAGAGGCTGAGGCAGGAGGATCACTTCAGGAGTTCAAGTGTGCAGTGAGCCCTGATTACACCACTGCATTCCAGCCTGAGTGACAGAGTGAAACGTTGTCTCTAAATAAAATTGAGGTAAATTCACATACATAAGATTAACCGTTTTTAAAGCGAATAATTCAGTGGTGATGAGAACATTCACAGTTGTCGTCCAGTCGCCACCTCTATCTGGTTCCAATACAGTTTTATCACCGGGAAGAAAACCCTGTGCCTGCTGACACTCCCTGCCCATTCCCTCCACGTCTTGTTCCAGGCAGCCACTGAGCTGACTGCTGATACCCATTCTAGATATTTTGTAGACATGGAAAAGGTCACACGGTATACCTTTTGTGTCTGGGTTCCTTCACTCAGCATGATGTTTTCAGCGTTCCTCCGCATGGTGGCATCTGTCAGAAGTTCGTCCCTTTGTATGGCTAAGCAATATTCCATCATATGGAGAGAACAGCGTTTGTGTCTTCGTCTGCTGATGCACACTGGGGTGGTTCCCACCCTTCCACTGTTGTGAATAACCCCGTGGTGAGCGTGGGTGGACAGCATCCATCTGAGTACACGCTTTCAGCTCTGGGGGGTGTACCCTGGAGCAGAACTGCCGGGTCAGGTGGTTAGTCCATGTCCAGCTTTTGAACCCAGCTCCACTTCTGTCTTTCATGGATCAGCCGTTCCTTTCCCTTTGGCCCCTAAGCCCACAACCCCTAGAACTTCAGTATTTATTGAACACCTCATGTGAGCCCTCCCTTGGATGATTTAGAGGAGACAGAATGCAGTTCCTGCCTTGGAATTCAGAGGAATCTCCTCCCAGCCAGGCACGTATTATCGCCACCTTATCAACAAAGTCTGAGATGAGGCCTTGTAGGTCCTCTTTTACAGAAGAGCAAACCCCACACAGAGAGGCCAGGTGCTTTTTCCTGAGTCCACAGAGCTGGAAGGTCACTGCCAGGTTTGGAACCCATGTCTCTGTGACTCCAGAATCCTTCCCCACTACCCTGGAGACCCTGGGTAGTGGGGAAGGTAGTGCAGTGCCCCACTACCCTGGAGGCCCTGGCTGGGGGCAGGCTGAGCCCATGGCGATGTGTGTGCCTGTCCCAGGCCAGCTGCGACCAGCACAGGACATGAGTGGCATGGGGGGTACAGTGCTGGGAGGGAGACCTGAGCAGGGTGGCCTGACCAGTGCATGGAAGCTTTGAGGAAAGCTGAACTTGGACCCCAGGAGGCAGCAGAGCAGCTTCTGGGGAGCCCGCATTGTTTGAGGTGTGAGTTCATTTGGAAACAGCACTTCTTGGGAAGGAAGAGTGGCCTGCCAGGCCCCAGAGCCCACGTCCTCACTGCGTTGGGGCTTTCTGTGATGGTGGGCAAGCGGGGGTCAGATGAGAACGCCTCACTTCTGCCCTGGCGCTGCACCCCGGCTGCTCCTAGCCGTCTGCAGCTACTGGCCTCTGCATCTTTGCCTCCCCTGCGTCCTCCCTGGGGCCTCTCTCCTCCTCCCACCCCTCCCAGGGGCCCACATCCTCCTGTCTTCAAGGTCCAGCTTCGGTGCTCTGCACCATGTCTTCCTGGGTCCCCGGCACACTCCACATCTCCTTCCTCCCTGTTAAAATGCTTTGGTTTTAGAGGCTAAAAATTGTGGGTCCGAATTCTGCCCTGTGTTTTTGAACTGTGTGACCTTGGACCAACTCTAACCCTCTCTGAGCTTCAGTTTCTCTGTGTGTAGCATGCAGTGCTGGCACTGGCCTTCCAGGCTGTGATTTGCCTCATACACCCGGTACCTGCCAGCCCTTGGAGGGCAGGACCTGGCCAGTGGCTGCCCATGCTCAACAGTGGGTCTGTCTGGCCTCCTGGCCCGAAGCGTGCCAGGGCCTCGTGGCGCCTGGTGTGGGCTCTCTATGTGCGGTGCGGCATCGTGGCTCCTCGGCCCACGGCCTGACTTCCTTGTGTGTGTCGGCAGCTGGACAAGATCGAGGGCGTGTTCGAGCGGCCGAGTGATGAGGTCATCCGGGAGCTCTCCCGGGCCCTGCGGCAGGCGCTGGGCGTATCGCTCTTCGGCATCGACATCATCATCAACAACCAGACGGGGCAGCACGCCGTCATTGACATCAACGCCTTTCCAGGTGAGTGGTGGCCAGGCCACCTCCACTGGCCGGTCTCCAGAGACTGTCCTCAGGTGGCCAGGCAGGCGAGGCGAGGTGACCGAGGCCCAAAAGCCAGCTTCCTCCCTCACTGCGGGGTCCAGGAGGTGCAGCCCTGAGAAGCCTCAACAGCACCTGCGCGATGGGCTCACAGGGTGTGCCAGGAGGGGGAGATCCCACGTCCACCTGGGGGCGCCAGGCACAGTGTCTGCGGCACACACCTCACCTCCTCTCTCCACCCTGTGGAGATCTCCACCCAGATCAGCCCCTCCCCCAAGCCCTCCACAATTTTAGGGGCAGGAAGGACCCTGAAGGGATTACAGCCACCTGCAGTTTACATATTGGGAAACTGAGGCCCTAGGGAGGAGGAAGCTGTCCAGGCCCCACAGCACCTGGCAGGCCAGAGATTCCCGGGCTCGTGTTGCCTCAACCGCCTGGAACTGCAGCACTGGGCACAGGCCCGGGGAGGAGCCCTGGGTGATGGTGTCTGTTCCCTGCTCCCAGCTGGGACCTAGGAACCCACTGGCACTGAGCCCGGCTCCGCCGTGTGCCCCTCAGCTCTCAGCGAGGGGGCCTGTGGGGACCACAGCAGCAGAGCCCCAACACAGGGCATGAGGGACAATGGTGTGATGTCACCACACGGTCTCCAGGCTGCGTGCCTCACCCTGGGGACACCGAGGCTTAGTCGCTTGTTCACCTCCCACAGCAACTTGGCAGAGCAGTGCTTGATGCCTGGGCGCCCGCCATTCCCCAGATGGGGGTCCCTTGTTCCTGTCTCCATCCTGACCCTTATTAAGCACCTGCTGTGGAGGTGAAGCCAGCCTCGTTAGCTGCTGCAGTGCAGAAGTGTTCAGGAAATGCCTCCTGCCTTCAGAGACTGTGCCTGGCAGGTGGGGACTCGGGGGTATTTGTCGTGAGGGTGAGGCAGGACCGTGGCCCCACGCACTGGCCAGGCACTTTCTGTGTGTGTCACCTCTGCTTCTCTGAGAGCATGCGCAGGTGCAGTCAGCAGCACAGGTCACAGCCAACAAGCCAAGGCTCCGAGGAGCACACTGGCTCCTGTCATTCAGTCAGCACTTACCCAGGGCTGCTGTGTGTCCCAGCTGGTCCAGATGCTGGTGGTGCCATGTGATCTCCGCTGCCAGGCCCTTTCTGGGAAGAGCTCTCCTCTGTCGGGAGGAGGTGGAGGACAGAGCGGGCAGTTGGGGAGGCTCCTCTGTGAGGCGGTGACACTGGAGCAGAGAGGCAGGTCCCAGGAGAGGCACTGCGGAGCCTGTGGCTACAGCAGGTGCAGCTGCAGGGCAGGAAGAGTGGGGGACAGAGTCAGGGGAGGTGCATGTGGTGAGCCAAGGACGTTGGAGCTCACCCTGGGAGATGAGGAGCAGCCACCATGAGGTCTGCCCTCTCAAACGGAAGGGCAGACCCATGGGATGATCATGTTTTTCTCCATTACCCTTGGGTGCAGTGGGGAGGGAACCGCGGGTTTAGCCGGAGCTGAGGTTTCATGGGGTTTTGCTGTGCAGGTGTGAGGGAACCGGGGCGCAAGGGACATTCAGGATAACGAAGTGTGAGATCTAAACCACGGAGCATGTTGAGTGACAGAACGAAAAGTGGGCAGCACCAGTGGCTGAAGGGCCAGGGGCACAGGGAGGCCTGTTGGAAGGGAGTTCTAGAAGGAGGGAGGAGACAGGGAGTGGGAAGCTTTGTACCTGAGCAAGGCCAGTGTCCCCAAAACAAAATGTGTGGATGGTCGCAGTCTGTGGGTGCAGAAAAGGGACGGCCTTGTGAGCCAGTGTGGACAGGGAGGCTTCTTCCAGGGAAGCCAAGAGAAGGGCCACCCACATGGGATGGGCCTGTGGTGGAGCCTGGTGAGGGAGCCTGGTGCTGAGGGGAGGCCCAGAGCCCAGGCAGGGCAGAGCCAGTTCTCCAGGACATGGCTCAGTGTGCCTGCCTTAGTGTAGAGCAGCCTTTTGGGGCCAAGCAGAGGGACAAGCCTGTTCTCCTGCACCCCACAGGTGGGCCCTCGGGCCGCGGGTGTCCAGCAGCGCCTGGGAGAGGGGCTGGCACACTGACTCTGGAGTAATAACAGCAACAGCCACGTGTGCTTATGACACTGTGAGCCAGGCCTGCCCTAGTGCCTCACTATGTCCTCACAAGGCGACGGGCAAAGGCCTGCTGGGATCTCTCCATGGGTTCGAATCTTGGCCTCTGCCTTTTTAGTCTCAATGCTCACTCTGCAATGGGAACCAATTTCCCACCCTGCAGACAGAGATAGCTTTGCACAGTGCCGGTATGGAGCCGCCACTCTGCCCTGCGGGTTCAGGCCTCAGTCCACTCCCCGAGCTCCTGTTTATCCTCAGGCCTCTGGGGAGGCAGCTGCCTCTGCACCACCACAGACAGCGCCCTCCCTGCCCTGGGCCCCATGGCCTCGTGTGGGGATGACGGCAGAGGTTGCTGGGGAACGGCTCCCTGTTCCCTGGCACTGACCTAATGGTGGAGCTCCTCTGCTGCATCTCTCCCTAGGCACCCAGCAGCCATGCCCATGCCTGGGACACCCACCCTGCCCTCCAGCCTCAGCCCAGGGCTGACGGACACCCCTGGTCCTATGGTGGGGCACCTGGCACCATGTGATATTCAAGGCACACATAGGACCGAAGGCATCCTTCAGATCTCGCTCTGCCTCTTAGGAGCCGCCCTGAGCCTCGGTGTCCTCACCTGTGAAATGGAGGCTGCAGAAATGCAGCAAGCTGAGGACCGTGTGCTCACAGCCCAGTGGCTGCTGCTTCCCCAGTGCTGTGAACACCATGGACGTCATTCCCGCCTTCACCGTGCTGGCTAACAGTCACACGTCCTCATCTGTAACATGGGGACAGCATTATGAAGATCAGGCAAGACGAGGTCGCAGGATGCTCGCACGGTGCCGTCTCGGGAGGTGCTGCTGCCAGCCAGCATAGCCATCTTTATTTCCACTATGGGCACCCCTGCATCTCCCTCAGACTTGGGTGTCCTCAAACCATAGCAGTTGTTTGCTGAGTAAATGAGGGCATGGGCAGATTCAGCAGCTTTGTCTGCCAGACCCCTGGGCACTCCTTGGAGGGCCTTTCTGTAAGGGGTGGCACTGGGTGTCCACGTCTGACCCGTCATTCCCACCCCATTGGGGCCGATGGTTGTAAATGTTACCCTAGAGGGCAGGCCAGGGTGTCTGAAAACTCCTGTCCCTCCAAGTTGGCTCAGGCAGGCGGGGTGCTCGCCCTGTGTGAATCTCTTTTGGAGCAGTTTGCTGGGAGTCAGCAGAATCCTCACCCAAGATCTGAAACCTGCTGGGTGGCTGCCATGGGCTCTGTGATGTTTGCAGCTGTGCTGGGCAGTGCTCGCCCAGGCAGGCACCATGGCTTCTGTTCTACCCCAGTGCTGGGGAGCCTTGTCACAGGCCTGGGTCTTGCTGGTGATGCCCAGCGTGTCTGTCCCTTGGCTTTGATCCTCAGAGAATGGAGCACAGAGGGCCTCCCTGCAGGTATTTCGTGGTGAGAAGGAAGCAGACTCAGCTGGGGCAGCAGCTGCTTTGTGAAGCAGGCACCACCCATCTCCCAGCCCCTCTCAATGGCGCCACGGCAGCCTCCGCCTGGGAGGTAGACGGTGCTCTTCTCAGTTTGCAGACTGAGAAGCTGAGGCTCAGGGTGGAAGCGGTCTCCGGGACTCAGCCTGAGGCCAGACTCAGCTGGGCCTCACAGAGTCGAGGGGTATTTGTTGCTCCAAGTGTGTGGAGCCGGCTTTGGTGCTGCCACCTCCAGCCTCGCCAACATCCCTTGCACACAGACTGGCTTTTGCCACGCAGGTGGGTGGGTGGGTGAGACAGTAGAGTTGTGCCCAAGAACAGGGGCAAGCACGTTTCATCCTCAGCTCATCGTCAGCTTCTCACACCCGGACAACAGCCGGTCAAGGAGCATGCCCCTGGCTGGGCGTCCAAGCTGTGTGACTCCCTCAGCACCCCTTACCTGCTGAGCCTCACGTTTTCTCTGTAAATCGTGCGCTGACAGCACGCCCTGCCTCGTCCCGGGAGTCCATCTGTCTTGCCTCCTCCTCTGCCTCCCCAGGCGATGTGGGCCCCTGGCTCACACCCCCTGTGCTCTCTCTCCCACCCCTAGGCTACGAGGGCGTGAGTGAGTTCTTCACAGACCTCCTGAACCACATCGCCACTGTCCTGCAGGGCCAGAGCACAGCTACAGCAGCTGCAGGGGACGTGGTCCCGCTGAGGCACAGCAAGCTCCTAGCCGAGCCGGTGGGCGGCCTGGTGGGCGAGCGGACATGCAGTGCCAGCCCTGGCTGCTGCAGCAGCGTGATGGGCCAGGACACGCCCTGGAAGGCCGAGGCCGACGCAGGCGGCACCACCAAGCTGCCGCACCAGAGACTCGGCTGCACCGCCGGTGTGTCACCCAGCTTCCAGCAGCACTGCGTGGCCTCCCTGGCCACCAAGGCCTCTTCCCAGTAGCCACGGAGCCGGGACCCAGAGGGGCGGCACGGAACGCGGAGCACACCCGCTGGGCCGGCAGCTCCCGACAGCGTTGCTACTGCTAAGAATCCCCAGTGATCTGATTCTTCTGTTTTTTAATTTTTAACCTGATTTTCTGATGTCATGATGTGAATGAGGGGTGGGTGGAGATGGACGAGAGCACCAGGGGGTCCAGCCTTGGGGAATGGGGCTCCACCTGGTGCCTGCTGTGCAGACATCTCCACTGAGTTTACACACGCTTGTGTTTTCAACACTAGGTCTGAATGGGAGCTGGGGTGTGCGTGGTGTGCGTGTGGCTGCCATGTGAGTATCTGTGCACATCCCCGTCTGTTGGTCTCTGTGGCTGCTGTGGACCATTCCTGTGGGGACCCTGAAGGGAAACCTGCCCATGCCAGGTTGTGGGTGGCTGATCAGGGTGCGTGAGAGTGGCTTCCCTTCTCCCTGACTCCCTGCTCCTGGGCCTGCCCCTCCCTTGTTTTCCCTCCTACTGATCTCCACCAAGGCTCTGTAAGCCCCACCCCTGCCAGGTGTGCAGTAAACCCCTCCCTCCCCACAGCCAGAGGAGGCTGCCATCTGGGCTGTTCTCCCTCACAAAAGGGAAGGAAAGGAAGCTGGGCATCCTCCAGGCCCTCCAACACATAGCCCTGCCCAGCGACCTCCTTCCCCCAAGCCAGCACTGCCGCTCCCTGAAGAAGCCCGGGAAGGAGGCTGCCTGGCTGGGAGCCCTGAGCTGATGGCGCCTGTGCCGAGGATTTGTGCTGTGATTTGGGCAAATCATTCCAGGTCTTTGGGCCTCTGCCGCCTTGTCTCTAGTAGGCAGTTGAGACCAGAGGGCACCACAGGGCTGGCTTTGTGCTCTAACCCCTGGGATGCAGCCTGCCTCTCCATGAAGCCACCTGGGTAAGGACAGGTGTGGGAGCCTCAGCATGACTCTGGAGATCAGGGCCCTCTCCCAGCGGGTTCACTCCTTTTCACACCTGCTGGGTCCCTCCTCACCCAGCAAGCCTGGTCCACCTCTCATTGCAAGCCCCAAGCACGGAGCCAGCCAGGTGCCAGGGAGCTACACCTCCCGAACACCTCAGACTCGCCCCATCGCCTTGGCAGCAAAGCACTGGCTCTCCTGCCTGACCCCTGGTCCAGGCAGCCCCCTCTGCAGAGAGAAGGGTTGGAGAGGAGCCTCTGTAGTCCCTGGAAGACGTGGAGAGCTGGGTGAGAAGCATCAGACCTCCCTCAGTATGGTTTTGTATCTTAAGATACCAGTTTACTTTGAAGAAGTGAAAAAGGCTTCTGGGCAGTGCTCTGCCCAGTGAGACGGAGGACACTGGAGAGAATGCTGAGTGTCCCAAGAGAGGTCCCTGAGCCGGTGCATGGGGGTCCTTCAGCCTGGCTCAGCCGGGCCAGGAGGGGTGCCCCCTTTGAGGAGGGAGGCACAGGGCTTGTGTGAGGGGCAGAAACCATCAGAACTGCCCGGCTCTCTTGGAAACTGAGGACCCAATGACTAACCACGTTTACACGACTTGAGTATTGAACCCCGAACAATGTCTGTACGTCGCCTTTCCCGGTTCTGACCCTGAGCCCCGGGGAAGCAGGAAAGCGCGGCCGGCCTCTTGCACTGCTTTGTCTCCAAAATAAACTACTGAAATCAAACCACATTTCACACGTGTTTACCCATGTTGCTCGTTTGTTATGTCATTCTCCCAGTCCTTAAAAGACGTTTATTAAAACAGCTTTACCTTTTAAAAATAAAATTTCAATCTCAGTCTGCCTCAGGAACCTGTGGGGGTGTGCAGTGTGACTCCTGGCCACACTGCTCCTGTACATTTGTGGCCTCCGTGGTCACGCTCGTCCAGGGCCCAGATACTGAGTAACTGCCATCTGGTGTCGTGGCTGTGTCCACAGGCCTCCATGGTGGGGTGGGGAGTAGGGGGGTGGGGGTGGGGGTGGGGGTGTGCTGGGCATTGCCTTTTCCAAGAGTGGAAATGAAGGATGGAGATTGGCCTTGTAAAGGCCTGGGAGCTACATGGGGGGTAGGGAGAGGCCAGTGCACCCAGGGCCTGCAGGACCTGTGGACTCTGCCCAGTGAAGCCAAGGGAGCGCCGGCCAGGAGAAGCCTGGACAGTGGCATGGGACCTGCGCACCTGGGAGCAGCCTCCGTATGGGGATGGAGCCCTGTTCGCTAAACGTTCCCTGGGTATGAACTGACCGTCTTTGATCACATGACGGTATCCATAGGGTTGGTCTTCCCTTCGGTTGCATTGTCCCTGGCTCTGGAGTTTCTGCTTCAGGGAAAGAGACCCACTAAAACCACCTGGGCCCTGGCGGCCTCCTCTTCCTGGGGCATGGCAGTGCTGCCTGCCGAGCAGGCACTGAGAGTGTCTGGGTCCAAGAGCAGGACCCGCTTAGCAAAGGGGGTTGTGTGGTGCTGGGCAGGCATGGCACCTGGAGTTGGCCCCGCCAGCATTGGGGTGGCTTGGGGCTCTTGTTCCTAAGCTTCTGTTTCTGAGTTGGTCAGCACGTTGGCTCTGTGGCCCTGCAGTGTGTGTCTTGGTGGTGGTCCGTGGACAGGGTGCTAAAGGGCTCCGGGAACAGGGAGCTAGACCACACTTCGGCTGAGGCCTTGGGTAGTTTCAGAGGGTCACCTGCACAGTCCACATTGGGCACCCTGGGGCCGAGGCTTTGGGTCAAGTTCTGCCTGTCAATGCTTTGATTATATGGTGATGTGACTCTGCAAACGTAACCCCCCACTGAGTGTCAGCTGCTGGGTGTCCCCACCCTGGAACTGGAGCTTCGCCCTTGGTGTCATGGAGGCGTCTGGGTCCACATGTGGTGGCGGAGCTGGGCCTGCAGGCACCCAGTATGGCTGGCGGGATCAGACCTGGCTACAGGTTCCACAGGGCTTCTTGTGCGTGGGCCTGCCTATGTCTCATGCCTGTCAATGAAGGAGAAAGCAACCTGGGAAAAACATTCCCTTCTGTACCCAGGGGACTGCCAAGTGTGCTTTATAGAAGGTTGGAAGACTGACCCAGGTAGGAAGCTGTCAGACGATTGAGCCAACTGAGAAAAGCAGCTGGTGCCTGCCAGACAGCCACCCCAAGATCAAGGGAGCCGGCCTGTCCTTCGCCCTTCTAGCCTAGGAGACCAATCTTGGCTCTTGGACACATTGGCCGCTGGCCACAACCACTGAATGGCTTCACTGATGTCCCTGGGGTTTGTATCTGCCCTTTTTTCTATTCCCTAGAAAATTTAATTGTTCACTTGGTGGGATCCCCGGCAGCTCCTCCTCCTTCCAGAGCTGTGGCTCGTGGGACATTGGATTCAGAGACCTTGAGCTGGGTGCTGGGTGCCCTAAAGGAGCACGGCCCCTCCAGCCTGGTGACCAGGAGGCAGAGAAGTGCAGCCGTTCTTGACAAAGATTTGCCTCTGCGGCCTCAGGCCAGCCTGGACACACCCTGAGGCCACAGTCGTCTGCCCCTCCCAGGCATAAGCCTGACTCAGGTGATACAGCCGAGGCTTCTCTGGTGGGTCCTCCTCTTGTAAGAAAGGGTCTGTGCACTCTGTCCCTTCTCTCTGCACAGCCATTGTCAGCGTGGTTTGGGGTGAGTGACCCTCCCACACTGCTCAGGAGAGAGCTGGTGAACATGACCCCATGGCCGCCTCCTGCCACTTGGGTCTTCTTTCTCATTCTCACCAGCAGAAGCACCCAGACCCCCACTTTTTCAGAAATGATTGCATTTTCCCTTTACTTCCAGAGTCATGTGTGACCTGGCAGTGTGGAGGGACTGTCCCCTCCCACAGCCTGGTGACCCCCTTCCTCCAAGACTGTGTGGAATCATACCTCTCGGAAGCTCACTCTGAAAAGCCACTCACAGGGATTTCACCAGGATGCCGCTGTTCATGCTGACACCTGTGCTTTGTGACAAATGCCATTTGCTTCAAGCTGTTCTCAAGCAACTTCACCAGACTCCCAAGCTGGTTCGTGCTTAATTTGTGTACATACATATGCATAATATATGTGACTGTGCACAAGATACAGACAGCATGGCGTCTGCCCACTGGCTCTTCTGGTTTGATCGCATGTTCACTCCATGAGGTTATGACACTGAGGGTGGCTTTGGGGTGGGTGGTTTCAGGGACACGGTGTCCCTGTGGTCTCTATTTACTAATTCATCTTGTTTTGATTTCTAATGGTCTAGTGGAGTACAGTTGATGTGTTTATTTCTGTAACTATTGGGGTGGAATGTAAACCTAACTTTTTGGAACATGAAGAAATAAATAGCACCAGCCGTTTGGAGGGTGTCCTTCTGTGCTCGGCAGGGGGCAGGGGGTGGGGTGCACATCAGCCACCATGGGCAGCCCATTCTCATCAGAGAAACCCAGGCTTGCCGAGACCCCTCAAATGATTCAACCTCATCGCAGTAATTTTCTGGGTCATGGTGTGTGGGCTCCCAGTCCTCACCGTAATCTGGTAAGAAGATAGTAAGTACCGTCTCCCTTTTATAGATAAGGAAACTGAGGCCCTGAGAGGGCCAGGAGTGCCTGTCTGAAGACTCCTTCTAGTTAATGGCTGGGCTGGGGAGTCCAACTCCAGTCTTAGGTCCAAACCTGAGTTCCCACCATGGAACCCTGCCTGCTCAGACTCACCAGGCAGAGCCTCAGGGACTTGGTTCTCAAATCCCAACTGGCCTCTGGACTTGGCTCTGCCCAGGTCCCTGGAGGGTGACAGCGATGCCTTTGAGCCTCACTCACCCACAATGCCCATGTCTTTCCTGTTCATCCCTGAGAAGGCTGAGGCCCCTCCCTGCACTCTCTCCACGACTGCCTGGAATCATCACCCTCTCCGGCTTGCTCATGTTTGAGCTGCAAAGGCCAAGGACGTTCGTCATAGAGCTGCCACCTGGACAGGTAAAGTGACTGGCTAAGGCCAACCAGCCAGTCCAGCAGAGCTTGGCTCGAACCCAGCCTCCCCCTCCTCCTGGCCTGCAAGGGGGCATGCTCCAGCATGGGCGTGTCCTCCTCCTGCTGAGCGCATGTTTTTCCCCGTGGGTTGCTTTGGCTGTTGAAGGGTCCAGCTGTCCCCGCTGGGCGGTGAGCTTCTTAAAGCCAGGGCTTGTCTCAGCCATGCTCAGCCGTACTGGGCCCAGAGCAGCCCTGCACGAATGTGTGACGAGTGACTGAATGATGGGCCCTGATATTCAGCCAGTACCCACGGGTCCTGACTGTGCAATCCTCATAGTCCCCATGCTTCAATGTTCTGAGCATCATCCCTGCCTGTGACTTGGGTGAATCATTTCACCTTCTCTGCCTCATTTTCCTCATTCGCAAAACCGGGACTAAGACCAGCCTGTGCTCTAGTGAAGCATTACATACATGAGATCTTCAGACACCCCACACTCCTATGCACGTACAGACGGTAAGTCATAGCAGGGCATAATAAGGTTTAAGCCGGGGGGCCCCTCAGCTCAGAGGCTCAGGTCTGATGCCTGTGGCCTGCGACAGGCACTAGGCTGGGGCCATCAGGGCCTCCACCCAGCACCATAGGTGATTGGATGGCAGGGACCCTCAGGGAGGGGCAACCCGGGCTCAGGAAGCAGAGCCCGTGTCCCTACCTGGCCCTACCTCTGCATGACCCAGCTCAGATGTGGCTGGGGTCGGGGAGAAGAAGGAGCCTGGGGCCCTCAGCGAGTGTGCTTGAATCCCTACACACACTCTTTGAGGCAGGTCAGCATTCCTGATTTACAGATGAGGAAACTGAGGCTCGGAGCTACAAAGTCACTTGCTCAAGATCCCACAGCCAGGAAATGGCTGGGAAAGGAGTCCCCCAGGCAGAAGCAACCTCCCTCAGTCCCTCCATCCACATCCAGTGCATCCCACTCCATGCTGAGTTGAGGGGAAAGAATTCAGAGGAAAGAGCCCAGAACAGATTTATTTTTCTTTAGATAAATTTTATACAGAATATGTTACAGTCAGGAGTTGTCAGCTTTCACCAAAAGATCAGAAGTTATTGCAGTTGTGCCCAGTGGATAGGATGGAGGAAGGGAAACTTGTAGAAAGCTGCCCATGTTCAGAGAAGGAATTGTCAGTGTTTAAAGTTGTGGGGCTGCCCTGCAGAGGGCGTTCCAGGGCAGGGAGGGGTCAAGAGTAGGAAACGGGGTGCGTGGCAGGCGACAGGGTGGCCTGGGCTTGGGCGGGCTGGAGGCTGCCTCCCTACCGGAAGCAGTGTCTGGGTCGTCTGGCCAGAACCTGCCAAGGGGAGAGCAGAGCCAGGGCCACAGGGTGCCCCGGGGCCAGCCCTGCCAGCCTGTGCCTCAGCCCCGACGCAGCGCCTGCAGCTGGTGGGCCACTTTCTCCAGCTCCGCCTCGATGGCCGACAGGCTCTCCAGCTCCTGGTCCTAGGAGAGACATCAAGGGTCACTCGGGGCAGCCTGGCCAGTGGCATGGAAGGCACAGTCAGCCAGAAAGGCCAAGTTAGCTGTGTGGCCTCGGACAGGTGGCTTTGTCTCTCTGAGCCTCAGGGGCCTCATCCCTCTCTTGGAGACAGTGATACGACCCCACTGCACTGCTCTCGGGAGTATTATGCACAGGCAGGTGGCTGATGCCGGGGGCGCTGTCCCCAAATGGCTCTTGGTGGCCTCTTAACCTGGCCCCACTTCCTCTCAAATGGTTCCGGACAGGTGGGAGTCTGTTTTGTCAGGGCACATGGAAAACAAAGCTTACAGTGCCCCGAAGATCCCCTTCCCTCAGCCTAGCCCATGGGTGCCAGGACCCAGGGTGAGGCCAGCCCGGGGCTTCCAGGTCTGTCTTCTGCAGCCTTCCCACCTGAGGGGGATGTGGGCCTGAGGCACGGCTAGAGCCAGAGAGCTGCCCCACGTGGGCCTGCCTAGGGCTGGGCTTTAATTCCTGGTCCTGATTGCGGGAGGATCCCAAGCTCTATCTGCCCGGAGTTCAGGGAAGCAGGAGCCCCTCCTCTGAGCGCTGTTCTATGCCCAGTCTCCAGAAGTTTCCAGGCCCCAGAACTTGGATACCCACAAGAGCATACCCTCAAGACTCAGAGCAGAAGCACAGGGAAGGCTGGCTCCCAGTTTTGCCCTGGGAGGGGTCCTCTTCCTGCGGACACTGCCAGATTTGAGGCTGCCGAGGGCATCCTGGCCTATGGACCCCGACACTGACAACTGCAGGCCACTTGTCTTGGAGCAGCCCCTGGGGCAGGTGTTCCAGGAGGCGGGGGTTTTCTAAGCAGATCCTTAGGCTGTGTTGCGGAGTCCCCCACCCCATCCTGTCTGCATGCCTCAGGGGTCCCATTTCTCTGCCCTGCAGTCTGGAGCTCCCTCTGCTTGTGGAGAAAGGAAGCTGGTGGCACCTCTGGGGCCCCATTCTTTCCAGCTTTGTCCTCAGCCCCTCACCCTGGTCTCCCAGGCACATGGGCAGATGCCCTCTCCCTCTCCGGCTGCCAACAGGGAGCCTTCTTCCTCTCAGACTGCCAGGCCCAGAGAGGGGGTCGGGGGCCCAAAGAAGGGGCCACACCCTCTTCTAGGTGGGCAGACAAGAGCCTTTGGGTCGGGGCTGCAGACAGGTGTCAATCTTCCCACAGAGCCCTGGTCCCACCCAGACACTAAGGCTTGAACCAGGTATCCCAGCCACCTACTTGCCAGCGAACCCACCTCCCACCCTGCCCCTGTCCCCACACCCCATTCATCTTCCCCAGGGACCCTGGTTTTCAAAGCCCTTGTGTGCTCCAATCATGGTAATGAGGTGGGCAGAGGGGACTCCTTACCCCTACTTTACAAATGGGAGAACCAACTAGGCTCAGAGGAGGGGAGTGACCCGCCAGAGGCCACACAGCCAGGAAGAGGCAGAGCCCAGGTCTTCCAGCTCACATTCGAGTTGCTCCCACCCGATCCCCAGTCAGGAGGTCCCCTGGCCCTACCCCTGCCTCTGTCCTGCTCCTGCCCTGCCCCTTCACCCTCATGGGCCAGATGCAGAGTCTGAACCTGGAAGGAGGCTGAGCCTAGAATGCCTGGGGCCAGGAGGGGACATGGCCAGACCCACTGCATGGTTTTCCCAGCGCACGACCTGCAAAGCTCCCTACTGCCTTTGGGACAAAGTCCCCACTTAGTGCCTCCCCCGCTGCCACAGGCTGCCTTGAGCTCCTCCCTATCCCAGGCAGCTTTGCTGGGTGCCCACTGTGATCTGGGGTGTTCTCCTGCCCTGAGAGCCCCGGCTCTGAGCATCTCTCCACCCCCAGACTCTGGGGGTCAAGAGGGGAGTGTGTCCCCTCAGTGGGGCAGGGGCAGTGTATCTGGGTGGGGCTGCCCCTGCTGAGCCCACTCTCCAGGGCCCAGTGCAGAGCTGGCTCCCGCCCCGTACCAACCTCTGGTCTGCGGTTGGCGCTGCCTTCCTCCTCTTTCTTCTCCTCAGGGTAGCCTCGGATCTGGAGGGGCAGGCCCGCCTCAATGCTGTCCTCCCTGGAGGATGGCCTCCAGCCTCGTCGAAGCTGCGGCCCAGGGCCCCTGAAGCCGTAGGCCCGGGCCCGGAAGGACAGCTTCATGGAATGGTCTGGGTTGTCCTCCTCTTCCTCCTGCCCCTCCAGCCGCTTCTCAGCAGTCAGCTCCTTGGCCAGCTGGTCCATCTTGCTCCAGCGCTTGGAGTCCTCCCACTCCTTGGAGAGCCGCTCCTCCTCCTGCTCCTGCTCCAGCTCCCCACTCTTCCCACCCTGGAAGAGGCCTTGCGGGGCCCCTGCCATCTCCTCCTCCTCCTGCTGGGAGTGGTCCTGCTCTCCCTTCCCTTCAGGGGCCTGAACTTTCTCAACCCCAGGCTTCCCAGCTCCATCCACAGCCAGAGCCTCCGATTGACCTGAAACAGGTGGTAGACAAGAGCAGGAGAGTGAGCGGGGACCACCACTTTCCCATTCTCCGGGGGGACTCCACTCCCTGGGGGACTCTGCTGCAGCCACCTTTAGGGCCATAAACCTCAGTTCTCAGGGCCCAGCCCAGCCTCTCCACAGTGTTAGCACTGTGGATAAAAACCATCTTGATGCCAGGCTTTGCAAGACCCTCTCAGCTCAGGGGGTAGGTTAGCTGGAGCCGGCCTCTTCCCCTCACCCTCACCCCAGAAGCCCGACAGCTGGAAAGTGAGAAAGACCCTGGCAGGCCCATGGGGGGAGCCAGGGCCTCTCCTAAACCCTGGTTGAACTGACGCTGTTCCCAGATCAGCCTGCGCCCTCCTGCTATGCTCTCTGTTCCCAAAGCCAGCCTGTCCACCACCCACCCCTAGCTTCCTGGGTTGGTGGGGGGCAGGCTATGTAGAAGAGTGGGAAATGCAGGGTTTTGGAGTCGGATAAAGCTGGGGTAGAACCTCAGCTCTTACTACAAATTAGCTGTGTGACTTTGGGCACATTTCTTAACCTCTCTGAGCCTCATTTGTCCATCTGAGAAATGGAGCTAATACCTACCTTTCGGAGTTGTTATGAAGGTGGAATGAGGTTATGGAGAAGGCTCCCCTCCCACCCGTCCCCGTCTCCCAGATGTGTTGGTTGAGCTCTCCGCCATCATACGTACTCTCACCTTTCCTACCGTCCTTGTAGTCAGGGCTCGGGCGGGGATTCAGCGCTGCAGTGGGGCCTTCCTCCTTAGGGACAGCTTCCTGTCCAGCCTCGGCCTCCTCCTCCTCCTCCTCTTCTCTCTTCGCCTGCCACCCTGGCTCTGCACTCAGCCCCTTCTCTCTGTCCACCAGACCCTGAGAGAGGCCCTCACTGTCTCCCTCGGCCTGTGGGCCTGGGAATTTCTGGCTGGGGAGGCTGGCTGGAGGGTGGGTATTGGTGGCCTCCTCCTCCTCCTCCTCCTCTTCCTCCCTGGGGGCCTGATTGTTCCCCTCAGTCTTGGACTCCTGCCTGGGCTCCAGGAGGGCCTGGGGCCTGGCTCCATCTGTAGATTCATCACTTTTCTCTGTCTCCTTGGACTCCTCTCTTTTCTCCACAGCATCCTCGGAGGGTGGCTCTTTCATCGCCTCTGCAGACACAGCACAGCCAAGTCAGGCCCTGAGGACCGGGCCACGCGCGAGGCCTCCCCACATGCTAATTTCAGATCTTACTCCAGATGTCTCCAGCGAGACCAGCCCAAGACAAAGGTTAGGGTTGCCCCTCTGTCCGTGTTCAGGCTTGATCTGAGCACTGCTGGATTTGTTTCTTTTTTTTAAATCCTGCCTCTTTAAACAGATTATTCAAAGAACAAAAAACAAAAAAACAGACCTTAAAAATTAACCCAGGAGATAAAGCCCTGAGCTGAGAATTAATATGTCAGCTGTGTGATCTTCGGCCAGTTGCTTAACCTCTCTGTGTAAGAGGCACCATGACTACAACTTCATTCTCCCCTCCATGTGGGGCTTCTCTGTCTTCAGCGTCCTGTGAAAGGGCTCAATTCTGCAATATTTTAGGGTTTCATTAAAAGGTATTTTCTTGTGGCTGTCGTAAAGACAGCCTTTAACGAGTAAAAATTCCCATCACTAGAATGATGACCACTGAACATTCCACGTACTTTCCACCTTCTGAGCTTCACCAGGGCTCTGGTGAAAGGTGCTCCCCTGCCCATTTCACAGAAACCCATAATGATCTGCAGAAAGGTAAGGTGACCTGTCCATCTCACGCAGTTTGCAGGCAGCAGACCTGAGCCTTGAACCCAAACCTCCAAATGCCAAATTCGGGATCTCTTTATACTGACACACAGCTGCCTGCCTCATTAAAGCTTCAGCCAGGCCGGGCATGGTGGCTCACGCCTGTAATCCAAGCACTTTGGAGGCCAAGGCGGGTGGATCACCTGAGGTCGGGAGTTCAAGACCAGCCTGACCAATATGGTGAAACCCCGTCTTTAAAAAAAAAAAAAAAAAAAAAAGCTTCAGCCAATGTGAGGGCACAGGGCCTGACCTAGGGGCTTTCCCTTCAGCCCCAGATGGAAGATACTGGGATCCAGCTCCTGGACATGGAGAACAGGTGCCACGGGGCCAGTGCTGGGTCTCCCCAGGCAGAGAGGGTGGCTCAGAGTGTCACACTGACCTAAGCCATGACCTCTTAGACTCCTAGAAGCTCTTCAGTTTCAAGAAAGATGATCTGGGTTCATTTCACGTTTCTCACCTGCTCCTCTGTCTGCAGTCCTCCTGCATTCTGGCTATTCTGAGGCCCCACC
This sequence comes from Alouatta palliata, assembly GCA_004027835.1. Lineage (NCBI taxonomy): Eukaryota > Metazoa > Chordata > Mammalia > Primates > Atelidae > Alouatta > Alouatta palliata. Next base: position 9,359 of record PVKV010018028.1, on the reverse strand, counting down.
GCATCCCAAGAGGACAGGCACTGGGGGTGGGGACTCTGCTACAGCGGCCACTGGGTAGACCCAGAGTTGAAGCTGTCACCTGCCATGCCAGAGACCTCCTGCCCTAGAGTGTCAGCCCCTGTTCTGAGCAGATGGGACTGAGCAAGAGCTCTGGAGTGAGGCAGGCCCAGATTGAAACCCCGGGTCACGCCACTGGCCTTGGGCAAAGGACTTAGTCTCTCTGGGCCGCACTTTCCCCATTTGTAAAGGGAGGGAAATAAGGGATTATGGGTGGGGCTCCTGACTCATAGGAACCCTGGATCCACCCTAGCCACTGTTCCCACTGCCACCCTCCCTTCCCCACCTCTGGCCAGACCAGCTGGCACGGACCTTTCAGCTCGGCCTGGCTGCTCTGGTTCTCAAGAACTTCCGAGAGTTCATCTTCAAAACCGCTGTGTTTCTTCTGCTGATGCGCTCTTTCCTTGGCGCCTGGTATGAGAAAAGGAGGGAAAAGTCTCATTGGGTCCAGCCCTGGCATATTCGTCTATGAGAGTGAGGCCTTCATTTCCCCATCTGTAAACTGGGCACATCATGTTCGGGCCTGCCCAATGAGACACTGACAGGGTGTGAGCTCGGGGAGTGGTGAAGGATTGGTGCCTCTCACCCTCTTAGCTGGGGCCCTCAGGCAGCCACACTGCCTCGCCAGAGTCAGCTTCACCCCAGAAAGCCAGAGCAAGCCCTGCTGTGGCCTCACACAGCAAGAAAGGCTCAGATAGAGCAAAGGTCCCGGGGCAGGAGTTGGGGGATGGGGAACCCCTCAGGACCTGGCTGGTAGCTCCAGGGACCCTGCAACAGGTGGTAACAGTGACAGCTCTTGATTCAGGCAAGCCCTGCTACCCTTGGACGCTGTGAGTTCAGGCCCTGGGAGAAGGCCAAGCCCTGTGCCTACATCTGAGCCCAGGGTTGGCACCTGCTGTTGTGACCCAGAGACCCCTCTCCTTATCTCACCTACCTGCCACCCACCGCTGCGCTGCCTCCTCTGACTGTCCCCACACCTGCGCCTGATTCCTGATGCTGGCCCCTCAGCTAGCCCAGCTCTGCAGCTGGTCCTCATTTCTTCCCCACGATGGGCTTTACGGGGCAGCTGTGGGCCAGGGAGCACGCCCAGCCCTGGCCTCAGACAACGTGGGTTCTGATCCCCTCATGGCTATTTCCTAGCTCCTTGGGCAACTCTGGCTCTCCAAGAGTTGGGTGCTTGTCTATAAAACAGGATTGCTGTGTGGTAAATGCTAAGACAGAAGCACACAGAAGATGCTATGAAAGCCCAAGAGGGAGTGGACGGATAGATGGATGGACAGAAATACATCCAGGACTCTATTAATAGAAAACAGTCATACATATATATATTGGACACTGCTTATATTGGATACACATGGGCATGTGTATACAGATATTTCAGGACTCATTCTGCTATAATAGTCTCTGTTGATAGTCTAATTATTTAAATGTAATCAGTCATTCAATATTTAGTTTTAAAGTTATCATATTGTAATAAAATATTTAATGCTTAGTTTAAAAAAAAACACACAAGTCCAGGGTCACTGATGACGACATAACCATCCAGGTGATAATAGCCCCAGCTGCGCCCAGCACTCCCTGCCCCTCCAACAATGACAGGAGGTGGGTGCTAGCTGCCCAGGCTGGCTCATGAATGGGAGGAACAGTGTGTTAGCTTGGGAAGGGCCACAGCAATCCTACTGCTGTGGCTGTGTTTACTCACCTCTTCCCCAAAGCCCTCTCTGTTCTCACACATGGCCTGGTTTGCCCCAAAGGCCTCAGAGTGGGGCACATCCTGGAGCCAGAGCAGCCTTCATACCCCCACCCGACCCCAGACACAGCCTAGCCCTGAATGAAGGCTCTCGCTTTGCTGGGAAGCAGATGCTGGATTCATGCTATAATACCTTGTTCTCAGGGAGAGGCACACCACCACCAGTGGTCCTGTCCCGGTGGAAACGGCCACTTCCTACAGGGAGTTCGCCAGGGTAGGTACAGGGCCAAACTCAGGTTTTCTGATTTGCGAGGGTAGAACTGTGCTTTGCATCAAGCCTGGAAGGAGCTAGGGGGCTGGGCATCAAGGCTGACTGTGGGATGATGACAGCTTAATCCTCCACCCCAGGATCCTGTCCAGGCTTGGCTTGAATATCATCAATGACAAGCAGCTCACTACTTCATTAAGTTACTTCCTGAAATGACTGAACTGCAGAGGCTGTGGGTTTTAGGGAAGCTGCATCTGGCATGTCCCTATTCACTATATGATCTTAGACAAGTCACTCAACCTCTCTGGGCCTTGATTTCTTTAACAATATCAATAACAGATTGAGCTAGCTGGCACAGCAGATCCTACTTTTCTGCTTTATACTTGAAAGGAAATGACAGTCCCAGAGAGGACCTTGCTGAACCTTCCACCAGATTTTCTGACTCTTGGTTACTGGAATTTACCCAGAATCCTGTGCGGTGGCTAGAAAATACCTTGGAGAGCGAGGTCTTGAAGCTCCTTCAGTAGATTCTGATGTCTCAGAATGGAAAGGATCCGTTCATCTGCAATGAAGAAGAGTCGTCATGGGTGGTTTCCAGAGAATGACAGAGAAAGAGATTACCATCAATATTTTCAGCTGAGCACAAGGAATTTACTCTGGAAACTTAAAACCAGAGCGGCAGGAGCAAGATTGGGTCTTGAGATAACACTTTTGAAATTACCTCCTTTCCAAGGTGTGTGTCAGTTTCCTACTACGTCAGAGAAGTCGGCCATTACCCCAGCACCCAGACCTCAGCCAAGGGGTGGCAGCCCCTGATGACGAGTGGGGTCTCTTTAAACACAACAGGTTCCCATCTCCATGCCTGTGCTCACGCTGTCTGCTGCACCTAGACAACCCTTTCTTCATTTTTCCACCCATCAATTCCCGATGTTTCTTTTAAAGCCCAACCGAAATGCTGCTGGCTCTATCCAGCAGTTAGTAAAAACTTGACTGGTTGCCTGGAAAATTTTGTCCTTCTCATGTCCACCCATAACATTTCCTTTATTCATCACCCATCTGGAGGGTGTCTGCAGGGGCCAGAGGCTGTTCTAGGCACTGGGATGCGGCACACAAAATCTTTGTCCATAGGGAGCTCAGTCTGGTGGCTTGCTGTTCCAGCCCTGGTTTCATTTTGACCAGAGTTCCAGTTACCTGTGTTCATATGCATCCCCTCTGCCAGTCTGTAAGCACCCGGGCTACAACCCCTTCAACTGTCTATGTACCTTGGACCCCAGCGCAGTGTCTGGCCATGACAGGCACCCCGTCAGTGACTGTTGAGTTAAATCATTAATTCCACCAAAAGCCACACACCCATCTCCTAGCCTCCCAGCCCAGCAGGCAGCAGCCCTTACCCCTAGCCTCCAGCTCATACCTCCTCGGAGTGTCTCGAAACACTCCTTGCTGATGGGCATGGGGCTGGACTTGGAAAGTGTGTCGGAGATGACCTCAACGATGCATTTCATCACCTGCAAACAGAGTGTGGGGGCAGGTTGGGGCTGGTTTGAGCATGGGGCTCAGTCCCTGGAGGCTCTGGGGTGAATTTCTAGTGAGGACAGAGGGGATTTAGTTTTGTCTTTGGGAGTCCATGATCCCTGGCTCAGGGGGACAGCTCTGCTTTCTTAGCAAGACAGTGATAGCAATGATAACAGAAAACCCTTATACAGTGCTTACCACATGTCAGGCATTCCAATCACATGACCAGCAGGTTCCCCTCTAAGGTGGATCATGGTGAGAATGGGGTGTGGGGAATGGTACCTGGTGTCTTTTCATCCCCAAATGCTGTTTCCCTAAACACGAGAAAGCTGCTTCTGGGCACTAAAAGGATGTCTTACAAAAGTGCTCTGATCTGGAAGATGCCCAAAGGTCAGTTCCTCCAGGAAGTCCTTCTGGACTGCCCAGAGGAGATAAAGACCTTCCCTGGCTCTACCCTGTTTGGAAACAGGATGTAGGTTACTATCTCCCAACACCCATGGTGTCACATGCAAGAAGTCACAGCTTCATAGTCTCACTCCATGTTCACCATGGGATGGATGAATCCCCTGGCGGCATGTGAGCACATACTGGCTGCATCTGGGAGTACATCCCCAGGTCAACCACAGCCATGTCTCTGAAAGTCTTATCCTGTGCCTGCAAAGGTGCTGTGGATAATTAGGCACCTGATAAATGAATGATCTTTGATGATGGTGCCCACTGTAATGTGGTATCCTAGCTGTGTGATCTTGGACAAGTGACTTAATCTCTCTGAGTCTCAGTTTCCTCATTTGTAAAACAGGAGTGAGAATACCTTCCCAACTGCTCTCCCAAGGTAATGAGGTACAGATGGAAAAATACTCTCTCAAACATGGAGTGTCAGCACACCCAGGGAGGGGTTCACAACTCCAGCCCTGCTTCCACAGCCTAGAGCTGAGTAGAGAGCAGGAGGTGTCAGACAGGCATCAGGCAACACCGGCGGGGAGTGAGGAGGTGGGAGGCTGTGTCTACGGGATGCCAAGGCAACCGGTCCAAGGATCCAAGATGGCAAACTGGCAAGTGCTCTATAATTAATGTGTGTAGTCACAACAACCTTATACAGAATCTTCAGGTCTTAAACAGCTGCTCTGGTGCCCCTGACCCCAGACTGCTGGGTATAATATGGTGGCCAGAGTGTCTCCCATAAGGGATCTGGCAAGGAGAGCCCAGCAGCCTGTACCCTGTATCTCCCTGCAACCCCAGACCTTGCATTGGGAATATCAGATAATCACATTTGTGATGAGGGCATTTTCTGGGAGGCAGGAATTGCGTTGCGGTGGGGGGTGTCTGGAGAGGGATGGGGAGATCAAGAAGGCAGCTCTAGGAATAACAGTGTCCATCTACTGAGGACCTACTATGTGCTAGGCAATTCACATCCGTGATTCCTACTCTTTACACCTCCCCTCAAGGGAAAGGAAAAACAGGCAAAGCTCAGAGAAGTTAAGGAATTTTCCCAAGGTCACACAGCTAGAATGAGTGGTAGAGGTTTAAATTCTGTCCTATCTGCAACTAAAACATAGGAAATGTGATTGAGCAAACTGAGGTAGGAATCTCTTGGATGGTCTGGATATTAACTATGGCTTCTAGTGGAAGAAAATAGCTTCTGGGAAGGTGGAGAGTAGAAATTTCTCTGACCCTCAAGTGAAGGTTTAGATGAGCACTAGAGGCTGGAAAAATAGCCCCAGCTCAGACATGAATGAATTCCAAGTACACACCAAGCGTGGTGACTCTTGCTGCCAGAGAAACCCCTACCAGTGTCTCCTAAGGCCCTTTCCTGGGTGACTTCCACAACTAGACCCTGTTGGCTGGGACCCTAGGTGCAGGAGCCATGATCAAGATGTTTTCATTGTGTTCCTTTGGGAGAGCCAGGGCTGGAGAGCCTGTTGGGTGTGGGTTGTTGTGGGCAGAGCCTTTCAGGGGAAGAGAAAGAGCAAGTGGGAGGTCAGAGCCAGGCAGGCAGAGACTATTTTTACAGGTCTGTGGACAACCACAACCACAGAGAAGCCACCCCCACCAGCCCCTGGTGAGTCTACTGGATTCAGAGTATTCAAGACAGGCTGAGGCCAGGCACCTCAGCCCAGCAGGTAAGACACAGGCATCTTCGGGCCACACATGCAGCTCAGAGGAGGCTGGGGAAGTCCCCACAGCAGGACAGCAGGGAAAGCAAGCAATCTTTGATATCTTCTTTTGCAAGCTGTCCCCAGGCTCAGCAGCCGCAGTGCTGGCTCTTGGCTTTATGCCGAACTTACTCCTGCAGCTGCCTAAGAACTGGCTGTAAAGTGTCCAGTGGAGCCTCCGACCCAGCAACCCCAGCACCCCTTCTTACCTCGGTGTCCCCTTTATTCATAGGGCTGTTCACAGGGAGGGCAGTGACTGGGAAGAAGAAGAGAGTGCTGGGGTCACTCCTCTGCTCCAGGTGGAGCCCAGCCCTTTCTGACCAGGCTCACCCCAGGGCCTCCCCTCAAAACTGCCACCACCAAAAAGAGAGGCTGGGGCTGATTTTGTTTCCATTCCCCAGCTGCTGCCCACAGTGGGGTGGTCCCCAGAGGCTGCACTGAGAGGCCCTCCCCCTCCCCCTTGGGAAACTCCTGCTCTTGGGCCGGTGTGCTCTTGAGGGGAGCGCTATCAAAACAAGGCCAGGGGCTGCACAGTGGGACTGGGGTGGGAGACAGATGAGGGGGAGGCAGGGACCCCAGAGGTGGAGAAGAGGTGGAGGAGGGGGATTGTGACGGATGATATGGAGAAGTAGAAGTCAAGGGCAGAAAGACAGACGGGGAGACTGAGATAAAAGGGGGAGAGGGGTGGAGGGGGGCGAGCAGCCATCCTCCCACCTCCCCCCAGTGACCTTGGCCGGCCACCGCGCCAGCCTGCACTGGCCCTGATGCAGCCTAGGCGCCAAGCCCAGGCAAGGGATGGGCATAAGGGGGCCCTGCCCCTCGGGGTTGGGAGTCAGGCCCAAGTGTTCTGTGTGTCCCAGTCGGAGGCCATGCCGCAGGGTCAGTCGGGAGGCGGCGGCGCTGTCCGCGGTGCTGAAAACTCGCCGCGCCCGAAGGGAGGTGTGGAGGGGCTCGGGGCACTGTGCGGTGCCCCGACCTCAAGGAAGGCAGGGGTGGCCGGGGACCCTCTCCCGCGAGCCCCCCGCACTCGCTCACCTTGCCCGGCGCAGAGCAGAAGCGCCAGGACAGCGGCGGAGCGCATGGCGGACCCGGGCGCTGAGCGACTGGCGGTGTGAGGCCGGGCACCAAGGCACGGGCGAGGGGCGGCTGAACCGGCGGCCAGGGTCGGGCTGCTGCGGCACCGGCGCGGGGCTGGGGGCGCAGTGCCTCGACGTGCGTCCGTCTGTCGGTGTCAATCCTCCCGCAAGTTCCACTGCACGGGGCTCGAGCACTGCAGTGGCAGGAGCAGCAGCAGCAGCAGCAGCAGCGCCCGCGCGCCCTGCTTATATACCCCGACCCCGGAAATGACGTCAGCGGTACCACCCCCTGCCCCTTTCCCCACCCGCCGGGGGGTCCAGTCCCCGCTCGCCCCACCTCCAGCCTCGTCCCTCGCTACTTCTGGTCTCTGCTTCGAGCTGGTGGGTCTGGCCGCGAAGAGGGTATCTGGTTTCCAAGAGGTAGCATGGGAGGCAGGGGGTTGTGGCTGATCCTCCAACCCTCAACGGTTCCACCGATTTGCTGTGTGTCCCTGGGCAAGTCACTCCGGTCTCTGGGCCTTGTCTTCCTCCATGTGTACTGAGGTTCCTGGCAGCCCTAGCACCCGGAGCTATTCTCCCGAAGTGCCCCCTGCCCGGGGTGTGCTCCCTCTGGTCTCACAGGCTGGAGGCATGCCCATCACTCATGGCTCCCTCCAATATCTAGGAGGCCCAAGGGGGGCCTTGATCCCCTGTGTGAGTGAGGCTTCTCTCTCTACGGCAAGCCAGTTTTGTGCCTTCACACCTTGCGGTTGCATGTGTATTTATTTGAATAATGTTTAGTCATCATTACTTTCACAGTACTGAGCATCACACAGTCTGGCACACAGGAAACGCACTTGACAGGTAACTGCTGAATGTATCCATTGAAGGTTCAAGCCGTGGGTGAGTGAATCCTGGGCTCTGCCTGCACACGGGAACCAGGGGCTCACTTTCACCAGGAAGCTTAAGCCACTGCTGGACACTTCTTGGGCAGTGAGGGAGGAGTGGGGGCCAGTTCTTACTACATCCGCCAAAATAGGAGTCCTTGCAACACCTACTCATTAGCCTAGTGCAACCCCTTAGCATCACCTTCTTGCCACTGGCAGCCCATCTGAATTTGAGAACAGCTCTCACCTCTTCCTAAGCATTCTCGAAACCTGGATGTTTGTTTTGTGTAAAAGGTCAGTTTCTAGTTGGCTTCCCTTATTTCTGGTGCCCTTGATGCTCCAGCCACATTTCTACTCTCACCCTGAGGGCCATATTGAAAGCTCTTTGCCACCTGACTCCAGTGTCATAGGGAACCTGGGATCCGGGTGATGGTTTGTCATTGGCTGGCATCATCCAGAGCCCCTCCTTCCTGCACACCTACTTCCAACTGCTGCTGCTGTTTTCTATTAATACTTTCTGTCCCACACCTGTGCCTCATTCCCATCCCTAAGTGAGAACCTGGTGGGCGCTCAAGGGAGACTGAAATGGCCACATGCATTCATTTACGTATTCATTCAACAACCGTTTGTTAAGCACCTACTATTTGCTTAGAATATCTTAGAACAGTGCTCAGCTGAGGGTACAGCATTAAACAGAACAGACAGAAGCCCTATATTCTAGATGGTGAAGACAGACAGTGAATAAGAAGTAACATCCACAATTTGTGAGGGAATGGGAAGGGGAGGGGTGTGCTGAGAGAGGGTGGGGTTATACTTAACAGGACAGATCTGAGAAGGCCTCACCAGGGAGGTGAGATTTGGGGTTAAGGAAGTAGTGGACCAGCATGTGCCAAGGGGAAGAAGACTCCAGGCAGAGCCAAATGCCCGGAGGGAAGAATGTCTGGCACATTCGAGGAGGGCAAGGAGGTAGAGTGAAAAGAATACAGCAGAAGAATAGCATCTTTTTCATCTCAAACACTTGAAAAATACAAAAAAAAAAAAAATGCCCTGTACTCACACCACCCAGAGATAGGCACTGGCCAATTGGAAATCATTGTTGAGGCAGCTCCATTCAGTAGAGGGAAGTTCCTAGCAAAGGACTCAACTGAGCACTGAAAATAAGTGCCCCAGGCCCTTATGACATGGGGTCATAGTAAACCCACCCTGGTGGAATGCGCTTCCCCCCCAGCATCACAGAAACATTTACCCATGTCATGAGTATGCTGGTACACCACAATTGATTGTATTGTGTACCACAATTTGTTAAACTAATTTACAGATAGGTTTTCTAGTGTTTTCGTTTTGTTTTTGCTGCATAAAGAACAATCTTATAAACAAACCTCTGTAGGATTTCTATTTCAGAAATTAATGACGGAGATATGAGACTAGCAGGCAAAATACTACTCCCTGACTCCAGTTTAAGAGCCAGCCTGGGGTGGGCAGGGGAGAGGAGAGAAGGCAGATTTAGATATTGAGATGCTTTTTAAAAAATCACTCTCCCGGCCGGGCGCGGTGGCTCACGCCTGTAATCCCAGCACTTTGGGAGGCCGAGGCGGGTGGATCACGAGGTCAAGAGATCGAGACCATCCTGGTCAACATGGTGAAACCCCGTCTCTACTAAAAATACAAAAATTAGCTGGGCATGGTGGCACGTGCCTGTAGTCCCAGCTACTCGGGAGGCTGAGGCAGGAGAACTGC
>PVKV010018027.1:22412-46314 GCA_004027835.1 Alouatta palliata | reverse complement strand
GGGTTTCACCATGTTGGCCAGGATGGTCTCCATCTCTTGACCTCGTGATCTGCCCACCTCAGCCTCCCAAAGTGCTGGGATTACAGGCATGAGCCACCACGCCCGGCTGTCCCTTTTCCTTTATAAACATCCACATGTAACTGCTGCTAATCAGATTGTATATTCAGGACAACTTGAATATACACTGGGTTGCAATCCTCAAGTTTGGCCCAAATAAATTCTCTACTTATATTAATTTTGCCTCATCTTCTTCCTTTTAGATCAACAATACCACATGTTCTCACTTATAAGTGAAAGCTAAACATTGAGTACACATGGACACAAAGAAAGGAACAACAGATACCAGGGCCTACTTGAGAATGAAGGATGAGGAGAGGACTGAAAACCACCTATCGAGTACTATGCTTATCACCCGAGTGATGAAATAATCTGTACACTAAACCCCCAAGACACACAATTTACTTATATAGCAAACCTGCACATGTACCCGTGAACCTAAAGTAAAAGTTTTTTAAAAAGAAAAGAAAAAAGTGCTTCTTGGCCAGGTGCGGTGTCTCACACCTATAATCCCAGCACTTTGGGAGGTGAAGGCGGGAGGATCTCTTGTTGCCAGGAGTTTGAGACCAGCCTGGGGAACACAGCGAGACCCTGTATCTTAAAAAAAAAAAAAAAAAAAGTATAAATTAACTGGGTGTGGTCGGGCATGGTGGCTCGTACCTGTAAATCCCAGCATTAAAAACTAGATCCATGGTTCTCAAAGTTTGGTGTGCATAAGAATCACCCGTAGTGCTTGTTAAAAATGCAGATGGTCCAGGTCTTATCCCAGACATGTTGGTCGTAGGTCGGGGATGGAGACCAAAAATCTGCATTTTAACAAGCAGATCAAAAGATTTTTGTGGACTCCATTTCCTAAAGCACTGAATGTAGTCACTGCTGAGTGGTTCAATCAACTGCTGAAGCTGCCTTCATCATACGGAAGCAGCAAGCCTGTGGGTACCAGCCTCAGTCTCACCGCATAGGAGATCATTTAATTTAACAATTGTAAGAAAATGAATAAGTGAAAATAAGGATCCAACAATGTGGGCCAAAGAATGCAGAAATTAAAGAAATAAAGCTCCAGTATGTTTTAAAAAGAGCTTATGGGATAATTTATCAGATTTTTAAAATAGTAGAATGTGGGTTATGCACATTCATTAATTTCAAGATTAACAGGACAAACATAACTGTGCAATAAAATCAAAGTTTTTGTTTTGTTTTGTGAGAATACTATTTGCTGCTTGACGAGAAAAGGTGAATTCCAGAAGAAAATGAACGAGTAGCCCTTTTGGCATAAGTATGAAGACTATAGAGTAAAAGGTCGTGCTCTGGTAATGTTGACAGAATGCTCCACTGAATGTTCTAGTTTCAGAATATAGCTAATTACAATTTTTTTTTTTTTTTTTTTTTTGAGACAAGAGTCTTGCTCTGTTACCCAGGCTGAGGTCACTGCAAACTCCACCTCCAGGGTTCAAGCGATTCTCATGCCTCTGCCTCCTAAGTAGCTGGGATTACAGATACTGTGCCCGGCCATAGATAAAGATCTTTTTATGTTTTTGAGAATTTCAGAGCTCCACAAGATATTCTGAGAGACTCTTGAAGATGTCAAATATATAACTTCCTAACACTCTTTTTTTTTTTTTGAGACAGAGTTTTGCTCTCGTTGCCCAGGCTGGAGTGCAATGGTGTAATCTTGGCTCACTGCAGCCTCTGCCTCCCAGGTTCAAGCAATTCTCCTGCCTCAGCCTTCCAAGTAGCTGGGACTACAGGTGCGCACCACTACACCCAGCTACTTTTTATATTTTTAGTAGAGATGGGGTTTCACCATGTTGGCCAGGATGGTCTCCATCTCTTAACCTCATGATCTGCCCGCCTCGGCCTCCCAAAATGTTGGGATTACAGGCATGAGCCACCATACCCAGCCAATTTTCTAACATTTTCATTTCCTGCTTGCATAATATATTGAGGCATGAAATACTAATTGTGGCTAGGAGATGGTCAGAAGGATTTGTTTGTTTTTTCGGGTTATTTGACTTTTGTTTTAATGTGGGTTGCTTTTTTGCCAGGGAGGCAGTACATACTCAGGAAAGAGAAGTAAAAAATACTTTAAAGGAAAAAAAAATTGCCCCAATTGCCAAACACAAGTTTAAACATCTTGGTGTATTTCCCCTTAGTCTTTGCCTCGACTTGGATCTATTTTTCCCCACCTTGCTGGTTTCATACTGCATGTATATCATTGCATTTTATTTCTTAAAAAATTAAACATTATAAGCACTGCTCTGTGCTGTTACATACATTTAAAACATCTCATTGTTAAAGGATATAACAGTCTCTGGAGAAGTCCTTTAAAATTACACATCTAGAGGGTTTTTGTCTTCTACTAATATACAAATAAGGCTGCTATTAACAACTAGAAGCCTATTACTTTTTTTGATGTTATTTATAATGATTTCTTGATAGATTCGCAGAAGTCATACAACTGGGTCAAAGGTTATAAACATTTAAGGATGATGACATTTTGTCAAATTGCTTTCCTAAAGCGTGTCCACCGACATTATCTTACCCTTTCTGGTATTTATATTATTTTCCTTATTTCCTTCATTCCTTCTATAATATTTATTAGGGACCTGCTTTAGCCATCATAGAAAAAGATCATTGCTAACCAGACAGAAGCCGGTCTTGTTTTAAATTGCAGCTGAGTTGCAACATTGATTATTGCTGAGTTGCAACATTGATTATTGCTGAGTTGCAACATTTTCTCCCACATATTAGCTAACAAATTATAGTTTTTCTTTAATCATTTAGTAGTTTTTTTTTTTTTTAATCTACTTGTAAGAGGGCTTCTATAATGAAGAATTTACCCCAGGTTTACTGAATGTGCTGCAAATGTGTTCGCAGAGTTGACTAACAAAGTCTTTGGTTTTCCCCAGGCGCAGTAGTCATGGCTCCTCTGATCATCCCTGGGCTGACTCATTTGCCTTTGGGTTTGCAAAGCTTCTCATTCCAGCTCCATCAAGACTGAAGGTCCTGAAGGCTAACCAGCACCCTGGTATTTCCCTGAGGTCACCACTTTTCAGCCAGACCCAGAGACAGGAAAAATATCCACAGCTGTTTCTGGTAGCCAGGCGCTGCCGCTATCTGCTGGGCACTATCTTTAAAAAACAGGAGTTGCCACTTGAAACCTCCAGTGTGTTATGAAATGGTTTTATGTATGAGATTAGAGCCACTTAAGCTATCTTTTTCCCTGAAAAGAACCAAAGAAGGGAGAAAGAGGAGAGGAAGCATACAGCATGATAATCACCTACAACAAATTTTGATTAAGAATCTGTGCTACCACTACATTAAAAATTGCCCCAATTTTCTCAGAATAAAAAAATTTCTCAGAAAATGATTTTAAGGATATGAGAATTGATTTTCTGGATCCCTGGACCTGCAATCTAGCCAAATTTTGCCTGAGGGCTATCTCTGAGGGCCCTGCTGTTCAAAGTATAGTCTGAAAGAGCAACTTCAACTTTACCTGGGAAGTTGTTATACAGGCAGATCGAGCCTCAGACCAACTGCAGCAGCGTCTGGTAATGTGTTGCATGTTAAATTTGAGAAGCAGATCACAGCTCACTATAACTTTGAACTCCTAGGCTCAAAGGATGCTCCTGCCTTAGCCTCCTGAGTAGCTGGGACTACAGGCATTTGCACCATACCCAGCTAATTTTTTTTTTTTTTTTTTGAGACGATATCTCACACCGTTGCCCAGGCTGGAGTGCAGTGGCATGATCTCAGCTCACCACAACCTCTGCGTCCCAGGCTCAAGCAATTCCTGCCTCAGCCTCCCCAGTAGATGGGACTACAGGCATGTGCCACCATGCCTGGCTAATTTTTCTATTTTTAGTAGAGACGGAGTTTCACCATATTGGCCAGGCTGGTCTCAAACTCCTACCGCAAGTAATCCACCCGCCTCAACCTCCCAAAGTGCTGGGATTACAGGCGTGAGCCACCACACCCACAATAAGCCATTTTATTTTTTAGTGGTATCTTTGAGTTTTAAAAACTCCTTTTGATGTAAAGCCCTCAGTTAAATATTTGCTGCATAACAAACTACAGAAAACCCCAGAGGCATATAACAACACGCATTTATTGCTAATGCTCTGGGATAGCCAGCTAGGTAGTCCTGTTGATGTATCTGGGGATCTATTGGCTGATTTAGGAAGACGTGGACTGAGATGGCTGGGGTGACTTACTGGGTTCCATATGTCTCTCATCTTCAGGTATGCTAATCCTGGCACATTCCCATGGCAATGGCCGAGGTGTTAGAGATAAGAGAAAGCATGCTGGACATCAGGAAGTGTAAAGATTGGGCTTGGCATGTTCTCACCACAGTCACATTCTACTGACCAAAGCAAGACACAGGCCATCCTAGTTTTAAGGCGATGGAAAAATAGACATTGTCTCTTTAACGAAAGGAGTTTCAATGTCACATGACAAAACCATGGCTACAGGGAGTGATGAAGAATGAGGCTATCACCCAAATCTACTGTACGTAATGATTGAAAATTCATTACAATAACAATTTTTGACTTAGTGTTCAAGTATTGTACTTTTATAAAACTCTCCATGTTTTCTGAAGATTTTTCAGTTGTGTATATATAAATATATATTGGGATGGAATCTCACTCTGTTGCCCAGGCTGGAGTGTGGTGGCATGATCCCAGCTAACTACAACCTCTGCCTTCCAGGTTCAAGTGATTCTCGTGCCTCAGTCTCCCAAGTAGCAGGCTCCTGCCACCCTGCCCAGCTAATTTTTGTATTTTTAGTAGAGATGAGGTTTTGCCATGTTGGCCAGGCTGGTCTCGAACTCCTGATCTCAAGCGATCCACCCACCTTGGCCTCCCAAAGTGATGGGATTACAGGCGTGAGCCACTGCAGCCAGCCATATACATATACATTTTTATTTTATTTTATTTTATTTTATTTTATTTTATTTTATTTTATTGATATGGAGTTTCACTCTTGTTGCCCAGGCTGGAGTGCAATAGCATGATCTTGGCTCAGCACAACCTCCATCTCCCAGACTCAAGTGACTCTCCTGCCTCAGCCTCCCAAGTAGCTGGAATTACAGGCATGAACCACCACGTCCAGCTAATTTTGTATTTTTAGTAGAGACAGGGTTTCTCCATTTTGGTCAGGCTGGTCTTGAACTCCCAACCTCAGGTGATCCTCCCTGCCTCAGCCTCCCAAAGTGTTGGAATTACAGGCGTGAGCCACCATACCTGGCATATATATACTTTTTTTTTTTTAAGGCCAAAAGAATTGTGAAAACATCTCAAAGACCTGGGACCTATACTCCGTTAGCACATACCTTTCCACTGTCATATGTGAAATGAGAAAAAGAGGCCCGGCCTGGTGGCTCAGGTCTATAATTCCAGCACTTTGGGAGGCTAAGGCCAGAGGATTGCTTGAGCTCAGGAGTTTGAGGCCAGCCGGGGCAACACAGTGAGACCTTTTCTCTATTTTTATATAAAAATTAAAAAAAAAAAGAAAAAGATGGGTAATGACTCTGGGAGAATACTTGAGGAAACATGAAAAAGAATGTTTCAAGTTGTACCAAGGAAAAGTGCCATTTTAATTGAAAATTTTACCTCCTCCAGCAGGGGTGCTGATGTACTAACAAGCCACTTTCAGAAAAACGGTGTGATCAAGTACAGTTTTCATTCTTTTATGTCAACATATTTTTTGAGATTATTTTTAGTATTCTATACCGATTTAAATCTTTGCATTTTTAAAATCAGAATAGTCATGCTTACAAAGTGACCCTTATGAAAGGTTTATGAAACAAATGTCAGGGGTGATTCAGGTTTCTGCTTTCCATTTAACTTAATTTAAATTGCTATTTGCTTATTTTAAGAAATAAACTTTGTTTCTTAAGATAACACTGCCTCCGATGCTATCAGTAGCCTCATCCTGATATTTATAAAATAACCTTTTAACTAGAATTTTCAAATACTTTATTATGCATGTGGAATCACTTAGACTTTGAGCATTTCTTGACCCGTTCACATTTAGTCCTATTGGTTGGTAGTCGGTAACCGGAAAATGAAGCATGTCTCTCTGATAGAAAATGAGAAGACTTGGCACTCAGTGATCAGGCCATAGTTTAGTGAGTCTTTGCATGCAGTTAAGCTGGAATCTGTTTTAGAGGTTTGCATATGAGATTTGGGCATATCCTAGCTGATATGGTTTCAGTTTGTCCCCATCAAAACATGATCCCCAATGTGGTTGTGTTGAGAGGTGGGTGTATTGGGAGGTGTGTGGGTCATAGGGGTGGATCCCTTATGAATGACTTGGTGCCATTCTCCCCGTAGTGAATTCTCGCTCTCCAGACTAGATTAGTTCCATGGGAATGTTCCTTCAAGAGTGGGTTGTTATTGTTAAATTAAGTTTGGCCCAAAGCTGCCTCCTTACATGTTTTAAGTTGGCCTTAAAGGTTTCTTCATACATAACAAACTGTAACCTTACTGAATGCATAAATACACTATAACCTACTCTTGGGCCGGTCACTAAGTTTTGGGCAGTCGAAGGCAGTTAGCTGTTCAAACCATGTTCAAATAAGTAAAACATCGAGCTGTGGTCAATCCAGCTATTTCTATACCTCACTTGTGTTTTCTCTATGTCAGTTTCCTGTTTCTGTGAATAAATCTTCCACCAGGCGGCTGTGCTGACGCCTCTTTGAACCTATGTGCTTCAGGGACTGCCCGACTGGCAAATCCCAAATCGCTCTTTGCTCAGTGTAACTCTTTCAACGTAATTTGTCTAAGGTGTCTTCAGTCATTATAAAGTGACCACACTGGCCAGGCGCGGTGGTTTACGCCTGTAATCCCAGTACTTTGGGAGGCCGAGGTGAGCAAATCACATGAGGTCAGGAGACCAGCCTGGCCAACATGGAAAACCCATCTCTACTAAAAAAAAAAAAAAAAAAAAAAAAACCAGTCATGGTGGCACATGCCTTTAATCCCAGCTACTTGGAAGGCTGAGGAAGGGGAATCGCTTGAACCTGGGAGGCGGAGATTGCAGTGAGCTGAGATCGTTCCAGTGCACTCCAGTCTTTGTGACAGAGCAAGACTCCATCTCAAAAAAAATAAATAAATAAAAGTAACAAATAAAACCTCTGGTTTTCTCGTCTTCTCGTGTGTCTGCTTTCCCTTTGATCTTCTCCACCATATTATGATACAGCCCTCCCCAGAAGCCAAAACAGATATCAGTACTAAGCTTCTTAAACTTCCCAGCTGGCAGAACCATGAGCTAAATAAACGTTTTCTTTTTTTTTTTTTTTTTTTTGAAATGGAGTCTCACTTTGTCACTGAGGCTGGAGTGTGCAGTGGTGCGATCTCGGCTGACTGCAACCTCCGCCTCCCGGGTTCAAGTTATTCTCCTGCCTCAGCCTCCCGAGTAGCTGGGACTACAGGCACAGGCCACCACGCTCAGCTAATTTCTGTATTTTTAGTAGAGACGGAGTTTCATCATATTGGCCAGGCTGATCTCGGACTCCTGACCTTGTGATTCCCCCACCTTGGCCTCCCAAAGTGCTGGGATTACAGAGGTGAGCCACCTCACCCAGCCTAAATAAAAATTTTCTTTATAAATTTCCCAGTCTCAGGTATTCTGTTATAGTGACACAAGCTGTAGACTAAGACACTAGCCTCAATGGAACAGGTATTGCCTTTGTAAATTGCTGCCCACTGACATCAGCACTCTCCATAATCTGAGATCTAGAAAAACATTGTACAGGCCAGGCGTGGTGGCTCACGCCTGTAATCTTAGCACTTTGGGAGGCCGAGGTAGGTGGATCACCTGAGGTCAGGAGTTCATGACCAGCCTGGCCATCATGGTGAAACCCCATCTAAAAAAAAAAAAAAAATTGTACAACATTATCTATGCAACATTGTGCTGTAGAAATTCACCTCCTCCCCTTTGCCCTTTTTCTTTATGTTTGTCACTGGTACACACAGGCATAGTTCATAGGAACTGGTGGCCCTCTGAGCTCAGCCAGAAGTCAGAGTGATTTTCAAATGGAAGGATACCCTGACATGGATGTGAAGCAACTGGAACTCTTTTTTTTTTTTTTTTTTTTTGAGATGGAATCTTGCTCTGTTGTCCAGGCTTGAGTGCAGTGGCATGATTTTGGTTCACTGCAACCTCCGCTTCCTGGGATCAAGCGATTCTCCTGCTTCAGTCTCCCAAATAGCTGGGATAACAGGTGTGGGCCACCATGCCTGGCTAGTTTTTGTATTTTCAGTAGAGATGGGGTTTCATCATGTAGGCCAGGCTGGTCTTGAGCTCCTGACTTTAAGTGATCTATGTGCCTCAGCCTTCCAAAGTACTGGGATTAGAGGCATGGGCCACTGTGCCCAGCCTGGAACTCTTATATGCTGGTATGAATATAAAATGACACAACCTCTTTGGCATAAAGTTAAGCATACACCTATCTCATGACCTTACAATTCTACTCCTAGGTATTTTCTCAGGAAAGATGAAATCATATTCTACACAAAGACTTACACAACGATGTTTACAATAGCTTTAATTTATAACAGCCAAAAACTGTAAATGACCCAAATGTCTATCAGTCGATGAATGGATAAACAAATTGTGATGAATCTGAACAATGGAATGCTGCTCAGCAGTAAAAAGGAACAAACTACTGATATCTTCACCAACATGTAGGGATCTCAGACATATTACACTTGTGGGAAAGAAGCCAGATACAAAGGATTCCCATTTGCATGGAAATCTAGAAAACGTAAACTAATTACAGGTTGCCTGGAGGTGGGGGGTAAAGGACAGAATTGACTTGACTGCAAAGGGTCAACAAGGGATGACAGAAATGTTCTGGGTGTTTGTTGTTTGTTTTCTGTTTTCTGAGACAGGGTCTTGCTTTGTTGCCTAGGCTGGAGTGCAACGCCGCCATCATGGCTCATTGCAGCCTCAACCTCTAGGTTTAAGCAATCCTCCCACCTCAGGCTCCCAAGTAGCTGGGCCTACAGGTACATGTCACCATGCCTGGCTAATTTTTTTTTTTTTTTTTGAAGAGAAGGAGTCTCATCATGTTGCCCAGGCTGGTCTTAGCCCCAAGCTACCCTCCTGCTTCGGCTTCCCAAAGTGCTGGAATTACAGGCATGAACCACTGTGCCCAGCCAAAATGTTATATATTTTTATTGTGATGGCATATATACATTTTTCAACATTCATTGAATTTACAATGAGCGCAGTTTTTCGTACATAAATTTTACCCCAATAAAATGGAAGTTTTTAACAAAAAAGACTCATCACCAATCATGAGGGAATTGCAAATCAAAATCATAGTGAGATATCACTTTACACCCATTAAGATAGCATTATTTAAAAACGACGACAATAAAAAACACATGTTGACAAGGATGTGGAGAAATTGGAAGCTTTGCCATGTCTGGTGGGCATGTAAAATGTTGCAGCTACTATAGAACACAGTATGACAGTTCCTCAAAAAATTAAATACAGAATCACCACATGATCCAGCAATTCCATTCCTAAGTATACACCCAAAATAATTGAAAGTGGAAACTCAAACAGATATTTGTACATCCATGTTTCTTAGAGACTTATTCACAATAGCTAAAGGGTGGAAACGCCCCAAATGTCTAACAGTGAGTGAATGGCTAAACAAAATGTGGTATATACAGACAGTGAAATAGAATTTGGCCACAAAAAAAGACACACTTTTGAGAACTGCTACAACATGGATGAATCTTGAATATGTATGCTAAGTGAAGTAAGCCAGATGCAAAAGAATCAATATTGCAAGTTTCACTTATATGAGGTACCCAGAGTAGTCAAATTCACGGAGACAAAAAAATAGAAAAAAAGGGGCTGTGGGACGTAGAAGGGGTAGTTATTGTTTAGTGGGTATGGAGTTTTAGTTGAAACGTGAAAAAGCTCTGGAGATGGATGGTGGAAATGATTATACAGCCCTGTGAATGTTCTTAATGTCCATGACTTTACCTTTAAAATGCTAAAATTTATGTTTTGTTTATTTAACACAGTAGAAGGAAAGAAAAAGAAAAAAGAAAAAGAAGGAAAGAAAGGAAGGAAGGAAAGAAAGATGGAGGGAAGAAAGGAAGGAAGGAATCCCCTCATCAACTGTGCCTGTCTTGGGGCAGAACCCGACAAATGGACAGATGACTTTCAGACTCCGCTGCCCCTGCCAAGACCCCACTCTGACTCTGACTCTGACTCTGTCAATCAACAAACATCTTGTTTTAGGAAGTGGAAACAACTGATTCTGCCAGGCACATGGGACACGGGAGACACTTAACGAAAAGGTGTCTGGGTGAGGAGCTGGATCAGCAGACAGATAGTGGAGAAAGGCACAGCACAAGCAAAGCTTCCATGGTGGGGCTGTGTGTCGGTGACTTCAGCAGCCTGCTGTTGGGGGAACAAAGTACACATGGTGAGCAAGGTCAGGAGGTACAGCTGGAAGTTTAGGGTAGGGCCAGACAGAGGGATCTTGAAGGCCACACTTAGGTTTGTTTGGGTTTTATCCCATGGGCAGCAGTGAACCTTTCAACGATGTCAAGGTGGTTATTGACTTGTAGTGTAAGTTTTAGAAAGATGGCAGAGGAGGGACGGGCTGGAGAGGGCCAACCAGGAGGCAGGGTCCAGGAGAGGGTGAGGTTTAGGAGGTCCCTGCCATTCCACAGATGCCTCCAGTAAATCTGATTTGTAGTTCTTGGTTTATCGCAGTCATCCACAGGTCCTCTCAAACATCTTACACTCATATTCCTCTTTGAGAAACATTGAAATCTCACACCGTTTTAACATCTCATACATTTCAAAGTAAATTACCTTTTATTTAAAACAAATCAAAGCAATTTCTAATGAGAATGTTTTTCCAACTATACTAGCTAGTTGGAAAATACAGTATTTTTCAGCTATACCATTCCTTTCTCCTCCCTCACTCCAATTTCTACTCAATTGGGAATCATTGTTCTACAGCAAATCTAAGAAGTGTTATACATAAGTTCACCCTGGGGTGTGAGGCTCACTTTAAACAAGTCTGATTTTATAAGCACTTCCTTGGGCTCTCAAAGATGCTACAGGCCCTGGCAAGCCCCAGGCTGGGAATGACTTCCCTTCACTTCATTCTGGATGTGTGAGTTACCTGCAAGAGCAACATTGCTGCCAAGCTGAGTTCAGTTCGCTTTAAGGATTGCCTTTGTCAGCCAGACGCGGTGGCTCACGCCTGTAATCCCAGCGCTTTGGGAGGCTGAGGCGGCTAAATTATGAGGTCAGGAGTTCAAGACCAGCTTGGCCAAGATGGTAAAACCCCGTCACTACTAAAAATACAAAAATTAACCAGGTATGGTGGCATGCACTTGTAATCCCAGCTACTCGGGGGGCTGAGGCAAGAGAATCACTTGAACCCTAGAGGCGGAGTTTGCAGTGAGCCGAGATTGCACCACTGCACTCCAGCCTGGGAGACAGAGTGAAACTCTGTCTCAAAAAAAAAAAAGATTGCCTTAGTCATCATTCCATTGTTTCCCTGATGTGCCAGGCTGAAAGGGTCACCTGGGGTGTGTGTAGAGCACAAAGGTTCCCAGGCCCCTCTCTGGAGATGCTGATTCTGGAGTCTGCAGCTGGCATCTGGAATCTCTGTGTTGAGCAAGTGCTCCAGGTGGTTCTTGTGACCTGACAAGTTTGGTAAATACCATGAAGACTCTGCCTGCTCTGCTGGCAGCTGCTGCTGTCACTCTGAGAAGAGTAAAGGGTTTGAGGCCCAGCAGTTGCCTGGGCCTCTTTCAGGGATGAAACCCTCTTTCCGCATCCCTCTTTCAGGATGCCTGTGGAGTCCTGTGACTGCCTGGAGTCCTGTGACACAGGATGTTCCTGTGACTTTCCAGAAGTCCACAGTCAAACCACATGGCTTTACAGCTGCTGCTTGTGATTCTCTAAAACATGTCTTCATCACGTAGGTGTGTCCTTCACACTTGGCCTTTAACCAAATCAGTCTCTCTTTATTTGGCCCTCTTAAATATCTCTGCAGTGACTACAGGTGGTGGGTGCCCTGCCTGGGCCTCAGTCAAGAAGACAAATGCACTTGAGTATAAGGAATCACTCTGATCACATCAGAAGTGAGACCCTGTGCTTATCCCAAAGTTACTTCTTCAAATAACGAATGTTCAGCCTCATTTCAAGGAAGAAGCAAAAATGGCTTCTGAGAAGACAAAGTGCTGGGATTACAGGGATGCCATGCCTGTAATCCCAGCACTTGGAAAGGGCGAGGCAGGCAGATAACTTGAAGCCAGGAGTTCGAGATCAGCCTGGCCAACTTGGCAAAACCCTATCTCTACTAAAAATACAAAAAAATTGGCCAGTTGTGGTGGTGCATGGCTGTAGTCCCAGCAACTCGGGAGGCTGAGGTGGGAGGATTGCTTGCACCTGGGAGGTGGAGGTTGCAGTGAGCCAAGATTGCACTGCACTCCAGCCTGAGTGACAAAGTGAGACCCTGTCTCAGAAAAGAAAAGAAAAAAAAAAAAAAAAAAACCTGGCTTCTGAGGAGGCAGATAAACCCTGTGTTTCCAGAATGCTCACAGGACATCTGTAGACTGTGTGGCCATCTTTTTTCTTTCTTGGCCACAATACCTGCAAGCCTGATTATCCACTGCTTTCTAGCTCCCAGCAGACTAGAGTTAGTTGTTGAGAAAGAACCATGCTACTGGAGGCAGAGGCACTACCCACACCCACATATAAAAGAGAGAGAGACAGAACAATGAAAAGCAGAGAGGGGCACTCAGAAATGTACAAGGAAAGACAAATACATTGATAAAGTAGAATGAGGTTGAAAATAGCACCATTTCCATGAGAGTGTACTTTGTGATAAAGAAAGCATTTCATAGCAATTGTGAAAGGATACAAATAAATAACATTGAAGAATTGATCTTTATTTAAGAGGGAAAAAAATGGATCCTTATTTAAGAGGAAAACATGAAAAACAAGACTCCAGACATACTAAAAGAAAAGGTAAGTGATGTGGTTATAACTTTGCAATAGCACAGACTTCCTTAAGCAAGGAAGCCATAAAATGGATAAATTTCACTAAATAAGCTTTCAAAACTTCCAGTTGGCAAATAAAGAACCATAAACAACTTTAAAAAGACAAACTATAGAGTAGAAGAAACTATTTCTGGCATATATAACAGACAAAATATTAATAGCCATAATAACAGTGCCTGTAAATAACAAGAAACATCATACCTAATAACATGGAAAAGAAATATTTTTAAAAGATCAGGTATGAACAGGAATTTCACAGAATACAAATGACTCATAATCATATGAAAACATGTTCAATCTCAATAGGTAAAATGAGTTCTTTTTTACCCTGATTGGCAAAAATAAAAGATTTATAACATTCAATATGGGTGAAGATAGAGAGAAATGAAAGCTGTCATTCTCAGTTGAAGAGAATAAATGGATATAGCCTTTGTAGAAAGAAATTTTATTCTATCAAAAATTTTGACTTGCATTCTCTACAACCTACCAATTCCACTTTCAACATCTATTTCAGAAAAACATCCAGAAAAAATAAGGAAATCAGTAGCATAACAATCTCAAAGAAAGAGTTTAAAATATCCTAAATTCCAGGGAATATAGAGAGAAACATCTTCATATGCATAAAATGGCCAAGAGCCCAAAATATTTCTTTGAGTAATGTCTGCACTAGGAAATAACTGAAAACCTCAATGTCAACCAATAAATTATGGCACATCTATAAGATGAGAATGAAAAAGAATGAGACAATTTAATGCATATAGAGTATATGCTGGGGTGGTGAAAATGTTTTGGGTAGAGATAATGGTTTCATATAGATGTATACGTATATCTATATACAACACAAAAACAAGCTACATATTTCTAGAGGTATACATATATATGTATAGATACCTTTAACATGGTTGGGAAGGATATATGCAAATCACCATTGTGATTTGTTATCCCCTAAGGAAAGTGAGATTCACAGGGTAAAAGAAAGTTTGCTTTATCTGTATTGGGTAAATCTTTTATGAGAGAATGTACTCATATGTCTACTTCTATAATTTAGATTTTCATTTCAAGAAAAACAATGCATATGTTGACATGAAAAGTTATTTATTTATTTATTTATTCTTTCAATCAATATTCATTGGAAATCTAAAACAAACTCAGAAGATTCAAGGGCCTGTGGTTTAAAGCAAACTGTTCTATCACCTTGCCAGCAGCTGCAACAAAGGAAATTAAAATGACTGATGCTCATTAGGATGCTGCCTAGCCATGAAGAAAGGACTAAATTATGCTCCACGTACTGTTGGAAAATTTCAGGAGGCTAAAGTGAGTCTGGGGATTAATTAATGCAACAGATACTGTCTGCTCTGCTTACATTCCTTGAACCTCACTGATTTATTATCCTCTGGCTGGCTTTCAACTGCCCAAATCTGTACCTGAAGGTTTTTCTGCAACCAGAAGGCTTCTTTCCTGGACACAGTCACATTCGTTGGCAGCTAGCTGAAGAGTGCCAGGAAGTGAACACACCCTGCTCCCCTGGGTGTGTTCATTTCCTGGCACTGGAAATGAACATTTCCTGGCCTGAACCCTCAGGCGGTCCTGTGCAAATCCATTCCCTTCCATGCCCCTTGAGTGAGATCTTACACAGTGACCCAGAGTGGCCCACTAGGTGAGGCTCCAGTCACCCTCTGTGCTAACTGGGTTGGTAGCATAACCTTTTGTGGCTGCTATCCCACCCTTTATTTCCTACTTCCCTAGTGGTGCTTCCTGCACGTCCCAGGTAAACTAGCTGCCTTCTTCCAGAGGCAGAGCCTGTCTCAAGACCTGCCTCTGGAAGAATCTACATGAAGGCTGTCCAATCCTTTGGCTTATCTGGGCCACACTGGAAGAAGAAGGACTGTCTCAGGCCACACATAAAATATGCTAACAATAGCTGATGAGCTAAAAAAAAAAAAAATCACAAAAAAAATCTCATAATGTTTTAAGAAAGTTTAAGAATTTATTGGGTTGGGCCACATTCAAAGCTGTCCTGGGTTGTGGGTTGGACAGTCTTCATCTACACCAGCACAGAAGGGTGAGCTTCAGTTACGTGAACATTGCTGTATTTGAAACAAGACTTTTTCTCTAATGCTACTGAAAAATGTGTCACTATATGCGTGCGTGCGCACACACACACACACAATGCTTTTCTGGGCTAGCTCTCTACCCACCTCCTTTCTTCCGGTGCAGCCTGTCTTCTAGCAGTTCAGCTCAGAGATTACTTAGAGATAAACAGCCATTTTCCTTTGAATTCTCTCAGACCACAGAGTTGAGCAATCTCACAATGGCCAGGTCCACAGTATTCAGATGTCACCTAAGTTTCTGCAAAATGTCCTAAACACCCCAAGTTCTCATTACTAGAAGGATTTAGTGAATCTTTCCAGGTAGAGCTTTTCTGTTCTTGGCTGTTAGGATCCTGGTCCTTGGGTGTTGCTAGACAGCGCTCAGAGCCTGGTAGCTCCTGTTGCTGAACTCAGTCCCCTCAGGAGAGGCTGGGCTGCAGCTGCTGCAGTGGGTGGGCACTCTTCAAGTCTCCGCCAGCCTCAGTCCTCTGAGCCCCAGGTAGGCCTCTGTGACCTCACTGCTCATGTCCCTAGTAGAGGGTTGTGACTGCAAGTTGTCCAGGTTCCTGGCATCTTGAACAAAGAATTGGACAAAACGCCCAGTAAAGCAAAGAAAGAGTGAAGCACCAAAAGAACAAAAGCAGGAATTCATTGAAAACAAAAGTACACTCCACTGTGGGAGCTGAGCGGGCCGAACAGCAGCTCATGTGGCTGGATATAGAATGTTCTTGGGTCCAAATACCCTTGGGTCCAAATACCCCCTAGAAGTTTCCCATTGGCCACTTCATGCTCACCTCATGTAAATGAAGTGGCAGCCCACAATCAATCTGATTGGTTGCAGAAAGCAGCCAACCAGAGGCTGAAGTGAAGTTACAAAGGGCTCACGCCTGTGCAAACATCTGATTGGTTGCAAAAAGTAGCTAGTCAGAGGCTATGGTGAAGTTACTAAGTTATACTTCTATGCAAACGAAGACTCTGCGCGCAATCAGTCTGATTGATTGGGGACAGCAACCATTCAGAGGCTGGAGTGAAGTTACAAAGTTGCAAACCAAGACTGGACAGGCCATCAGTCTGATTTGTTGCGTACAGCCAACTTCCCATTTGCGGCAACTCCGCACAAAAAAGGTGGGGATTTGCAAAGGGAGTAGCCTCTGGTCCTTTGGTTACTCAGGCGTGGAAATTTAGGGTTTTTCTTTCAGTTTCGTTCTAGGAAGTCTCAGTGAAACAGCCCTAGGTTTCCTGCCTCCAGACCCCATTCTCCTGCCTCAGTTATAAAGACAATTTAGGAAAATGGAGACATCAATTATAACATTACTAGGGTGGCAAATTATTAAGTAGGACAGCGTATTACAAACATCTATTTAGAGGTTACTTTTCAGGTCAAGTGTGGTGACTCAGGCCTGTCATCCCAGCACTTTGAGAGGCCAAGGCAGGGGGATCGCTTGAGCTCAGGAGTTTGAGACCAACCAGGGCAACCTAAGGGGACCTCGTTTCTACTAAAAATAAAAAATAATTAGCTGGGCCTGGTGGTAGTCCCAGCTACTTGGGAGGCTGAGGTGGGAAGAGCGTTTGAGCTGGGGAGGTCAAGGCTGCAGTGAGCTGTAATCATGCCACTGTACTCCAGCACTCCAGCCTGGGTGACAGAGCAAGAGCCTGTCTGAAATATATATGTATATATAATATATATGTATATTTATACCTAATATATAAACATTATTATATCAGTAATAGTAATTATATTAATATTACAAATATATCAGTAATGTTAATATATTAATAACAAATATGTAAACATAAATATATTTATAGATATATAAACATATAAATAAATATAAACAACCATCGATGCTAATATAAACAATTATAGTTAATATATAATTAATAATATTATTAGGCCAGGTGTGGGGGCTCATGCCTATAATCTCAGCACTTTGGGAGGCCGAGGTGGGTGGATCACCTGAGGTCAGGAGTTTGAGACCAGCCGGGCCAAGATGGTGAAACCCCGTCTCTACTAAAAATGCAAAAATCAGCTGGGTGTGGTGGTTGGGCGCCTGTAATCCCAGCTACTTGGGAGGCTAAAGCAGGAGAACCGCTTGAAACGAGGAGACGGAGGCTGCAGTGAGTGAGACATGCCATTGCACTCCAGCCTGGGCGGCAGAGCGAGACTCCATCTCAAAAAAAAAACAAAGATCGAGGCTGGGAGTGGTGGCTCACACCTGTAGTCCCAGCACTTTGCGAAGCTGAGGTGGTGGGAGAACCACTTGAGCCCAGGAGTTTGAGACCACCCTGGGCAACATGATGAGACCCGTCTTTACAGAAAATAGCCGGTCATGGTGGCATGCACCTGTACTCCCAGCTACTCCAGAGACTGAGGTAGGAGGATCACCTGAGCCTGGGAGGTGGAGGCTGCAGTAAGTCATGATTGTGCCACTGCACCCCAGTCTGGGCAACAAAGTGAGACCCTGTTTCAAAAAAGAAAAAAGATTCTTTGTTAATGATCTCAGTTTGACATTTTGTGGGATCATATTCTTGGAATTAAAGATGTAGACTTGATGTCTCGTTTTCTGTGGCTGTGAAAAAGAGACAATATCATCTCATTATCATCTTTCTGAGATTCCTTTTTTTGAGGGGGGTCAGGAGGTTAATTAAGAAGACAACATTTTAAAGTTTAAGCCTACAGAATGTCATTAGATTACTCCATAAGAAAAAGCAAGTTTCAGGGAGTCAAGTTTTATTAGAAGAAATTAAGAAAGCAGAAAAGTCCAGGCACGGTGGCTCACACCTGTAATCCCAGCACTTTGGGAGGCCAAGGCAGGTGAATTACCTGAGGTCAGAAGTTCAAGACCAGCCTGGCCAACATGGTGAAATCCTGTCTCTACTAAAAATACACAATTTGGCAAAGTGTGTTGGCACGTGCCTGTAATCCCAGCTACTTGGGAGGCTGAGGGAGTAGAATCGCTTGAACCTGGGAGGTGGGAGGTGGAGGTTGCAGTGAGCTGATATTGATGCCACTGCACTCACCTCACTTCAGAGTGGGACTCTGTCTCAAAACAAAAAGAGCAGAAAATGATTTTATTTTATAATAAAGAAATATAGGGTATGTGTAATGTTTTTTCACATAATTTAGGTGGCTATTTTCTTTGGGAATAAAGTCATCTGTGATATTGAAGGTTAAGAGGCAAAGCTACCAACTGCTGCTGAGCCACTAACCCAGTGTTATCCGCTCTGGACAGGATGAAAGAGGTGGCTACCTATGCACAGGGTGAGTCCGGTTACCACCACCCGTCCATGCAGCTGCCTGCAGGAGCTCCGTCTCTCCACAGGACAGGCAGAGGCAGGTGTGTACAGGGTCAGTATGTAGACAGCATGTTTCTTTACTCTTTAGTCACACTTCTACAATGACACGTGAGAAAAGTGCAAAAATGCCATTATCCCTCAAGTCAAAAGAACATCCATAGCTCTCACACAGCCTGTTCACTCAAGAACAAATGCAGGAATCACCTTTAGACCAGAGTCTATTCACTGAGATTTCATTCCATGTAAGTCTTGATTTTAGGCCAGGAGTGATGGCTCGTGCCTGTAATCCCAGCACTTTGGGAGGCTGAGGTGGGCGGATCACCTGAGGTCAGGTGTTCAAGACCAGCCTGGCCAAGATGGTTAAACCCCGTCTCTACTAAAAATACAAAAATTAGCCAGGCATGGTGGCATGCGCCTGTAGTCTCAACTACTTGGGAGGCTGAGGCAGGAAAATCTCTTGAACCCGGGAAGCAGAGACTGCAGTGAGCCAAGATCACACCACTGCACTCCAGCCTGGGCAATAGAGTGAGACTCTGTCTCAAAAAAAAAAAAAAAAAAAGAAAAGAAGAAAAGAAAATGTGGTGCATATACACCACGGAATACTATGCAACCATAAAAAAGAATGATTTGATGTGCTTTGCAGGGACATGGATGAAGCTGGAAACCATCGTTCTCAGCAAACTAACACAGGAACAGAAAACCAAACCCACCACATGTTCTCACTCATAAGTGGGAGTTGAACAATGAGAACCCATGGACACAGGGAGGGGAACATCACACACTGGGCCTGTTTGGGGGCAGGTGGGAGACTAGGGGAGGGATAGCATTAGGAGAAATACCTAATGTAGATGACGGGTTGATGGGTGCAGCAAACCACCATGGCACATGTATACCTATGTACCAAACTGCACCTACTGCACATGAATCCCAGAACTTAAAATATAATAATTTTTTTTTAAATCTTGATTTTTCCTTTTGGGCAGGCTCCAGTATGGCTCTGTGCAGCACTGTTATTGGTTCTGTCTTTACTGAAAATTCTGATATTTTGTTCATCACGCATTTTCCTTGTATTACTTTTTATTTTTTCCAATATGATATTAACATGTTAATTATTGTTATTACTCAATCTTTTTAGCACTCCCTGGGGCTGAAGGTAATATTTTGGGGGGTCATCAGCACACGAATGAGTTAAAACCATGGAGGTGATGAGATTGAATGGGGAAAGAACACAGAGCAAAAAGAGCAGAACATCAGGGCCAGAATTTAGGGGGACATTTGTATTTAAGGGTCAGTAGAAAAGAAAGGAGAGTCCTAAAGGGGACCCATAGTCGATGAGGAAGGAGAAAAACCAGAAGAAAGGGTGTGGTAAGGACCAAGGGAGACATATTTCCAAGAGAGGCTGTCACGTGCTCTAGATGGCTCAGACAGGATGTACCCAGGCAAGGGCATCAGACTGTACCAGGGGACACAAGGTGTGACATTATCAGCACCTTTGAGAGCAGCGGCATGGGAGGGAGGAATGCAGAGGTGTAGCTGACAGGAAGCTAAGAAGGTCAGCAGCTCCAGGTGCTGGATCTGAAGGGATGGGGAGGAGGTGCTGGGAAAGGACAGAGGTGAGTTCAGATTGCTGTGTAGCTTAGGGTGCAAAAGCTCTGAACAGGTTTGTGGGGGGGAAAGAATGAAGACCAGAAAAGGGGAGAGTATTGAAGAAGCAAGAAAATCAGGAGGAGGACTGCTGCTGAAAGACAAAGACCCGGAATAAATGCAGCTTCAGCCTGAGGATGGATTATCTGCCTTGCTCCTGTGCTCACATGAAACTGCCCACACAAGCCTGAGCCCTGGAAAGTGTCTCAGCTCCCAGCCCTCTCTCCCATTTCCATCATCTTCATTCTCAGCTTTTCAGCTTCTGTGACTTCTCCCAATGCCTCTTTTGGTTCCCAGCCTTACCTCTCACCATCAGCCCAGATGCAAGGATAAGTGAACTCATGCAGGAGTTGCTCTCCTGGCATTGATTGATTGACAGAGCTGCACTCTTATTGCCAGGCTGAAGTGCAGTGGCAGGATCTCAGCTCACTGCAATCTCTGCCTCCTGGGTTCAAGGGATTCTCCTGCCTCAGCCTCCCAAGTAGCTGGGATTACAGGCACCTACAACCACGTCTGTCCTATTTATTTATTTATTTATTTGAGACAAAGTCTCACTCTGTTGCCCAAGCTGGAGTGCAATGGCATGATCTCAGCTCACTGCAACCTCTGCCTCCCAGGTTCAAGCAATTCTCCTGCCTCAGCCTCCCGAGTAGCTGGGGTTACACGCACGAACCACCAAGCCTAGGTAGTTTTTGTATTTTTAGTAGAGACGGGGTTTTACCATGTTGGCCAGGCTGGTCTCAAACTCCTGACCTCAAGTGATCCACCTGCCTCAGCCTCCCAAAGTGCTGGGATTACAGGTGTGAGCCGCCTGTCCTGGCTTTTATTTATTTATTTGTTTATTTTAGTTTTTTTATTTTATTTTATTTGTTATTATTTTTTATTGTTTCTCCTGAAATTTTTAGCCTCCCTACACCCCAGAACCTGCTGGCCACATTCCTAAGGGAGCAACACTCATTCCTCAGCCAGCCTCTCACCCAGCTCCTGTCTTGCAAGGCCCTAGCGAGGTTGCTCATGGCGAATTCACCCCTGAGGGCATTATTACTCACTAGAGCACAAGAGAGTAGTCATTTCTCTTCGGGGAGTGACAGCAGCAGGTGAGGGGCCGTGGAGCACCTTGGACCAGGGATCACCGACAGAGAGCCCCGGGCACTGAGCTGGGATTGGAAATGGTACTTAGGACTTTTCTCCCCATGCATTAAAATAGAAACTCCAGTGCTGGAATTTCAGGTCAGCTTGACTCCCAGGTGAGGGTTAGCAAGGCCAGGGCACCAGGTGGTCCAGGCATAAGGAAATAGTGGGGGTGGGTGACAGTGGACGTGAAATGGTTGGCCAAGGAGTCCAAGCAAGTTAGACAGTGAAGCAAGAGGGAGTGGCAGGCCAGGAAGCTGGGAGGCAGGAGGCAGGGGTTGAAGAGAGGCTTTGATGGGAAGCAGGAGAGGAAAAAGAAAAGATCAGGAGAGGGAAAAAAAAAAAAAAGAAGGCAAAAGGGGGCTGGGCATGGTGGCTCACGCCTGTAATCCTAGCACTTTGGGAGGCCAAGGCGGGTGGATCACCTGAGGTCAAGAGTTCAAAACCAGCCTGGCCAATGTGGTGAAACCCAGTCTCTACTAAAAATATGAAACAATTAACCAGGCATGGTGGCAAGTACCTGTAATCCCAGCTACTTAGGAGGCTGAGGCAGGAGAATTACTTGAACCCAGAAGGCAAAAGTTGCAGTGAGCCGAGATCACGCCATTGCACTCCCACCTGGGCGACAGAGCAAGACTCCATCTCAAAAAAAAAAAAAAAAAAGAAAGAAAGAGTGCCAGGTGTCAGAAGTGAAGCTGTGCAAGGCTATGACAAGGGTCCACTGTGGCCACAGGAGTGGGTTACCAAAAAGGGGGTGATGTAAAGGTCAGCAGCAGTGAAGAAGCCAACAAGCTGCCTGGCATGGTAGGTGTGCGGTACACATGAGAGGCAGTAAGAGTCGTGGTTAAACATTCATTGCACCCACAGGGTCCACACTTTGAATTTCATCTTCATCTTGACTAGTTCTGTGTCTTCAGGCAAGCCACTGAACTTCTTTGACCCTTAGTTTTCTAATTTGTAAAATGAGAATGACATAGTACCCGCACTTGCCACACTGTTTTAAGAACTAAAATTAGAAAATAGCCATAAAACCTTAGCACAGCACCTGGCAGATGGTAAAATACAATCACTATTGCTATCATTACTGTTAGTGAATGATAAGTGTCCCCACGTGAATCTTATTTGAATTCCCAGTGTTATGGGAAGGACCCATCGGGAGGTAATTGAATCATGGGGGCAGGTCTTTCCCAAGCTGTTCTCGTGATAGCGAATAAGTCTTAGGAAATCTGATGGTTTTAAAAACAGGAGTCTCACCTGGAGTGGTGGCTCGTGCCTGTAATCCCAGCACTTTGGGAGGCTGAGGCGGGTAGATCACCTGAGGTCAGGCTTTTGAGACCAGCGTGGCCAACGTGGTGAAACCCTGTCTCTACTAAAATTACAAAAAATTAGCTGGCTGTGGTGGCAGGTGCCTTATTCCCAGTTACTTGGGAGGCTGAGGCAGGGGAATCCTTGAATGGGGGAGGTGGAGGTTGCAGTGAGCTGAGATTGCACCATTGCTCTCCAGCCTGGGCGACAGAGTGCAACTCCATCTCAAAAAAACAAAACAAACAAACAAACAAAAAAAAAACGGAGTCTCCCTGCACAAGCTCTTTCATGTTTTGCCTGCCACTATCCACGTACGATGTGACTTTCGTCTTGCCTTCCGCCATGACTGTGAGGCTTCCCGGCCACGTGGAACTGTAAGTCCAATTAAACCTCTTTCCTTCGTAAATTGCCCAGTCTCGGGTATAACTTTATCAGCAGCATAAAAACAGACTAATAGTGTGCATAATAGAATAAGGAACACCAGATAAAATTTCCTGGAAAGGGCCAGGCATGGCGGCTCATGCGTGTAATCCCAGCACTTTGGGAGGCTCAGGTGGGAGGATCACTTGAGCCCAGGAGTTTGAGGCCATCTGGCCAACATAATGACAGCCTGACTAGTATTTCTAATCTAAAAATATTTTTAATTAGCTGGGTGTGGTGATGCACACCTGTAGTTCCACCAACTCAAGAGGATGAGATGGGAGGATCTCCTGAGCCCCAGAGGATGAGGCTGCAGTGAGCTGTGGTTGTGCTACTGCAATCTAGCCTGGGTGACAAAGTGAGACTGTTTCCAAAAAAAAAAAAAAAAAAGCCAGTGCGGTGGCTCACGCCTGTAATCCCAGCACTTTGGAGGCCGAGGCATGTGGATCACTTGGGATCAGGGGTTAGAGACCACCCTGGTCAACATGGTGAAACCTCGTCTCTACTAAAAATACAAAAAAAGTTAGCTGGCCATGGTAGTGCGTACTTGTAATACCAGCTACTTCGAGAGGCTGATATGGGAGGATTGCTTGAACCTGGGAGGCAGAGGTTGCAGTGAGCTGAGATCACTACACTGCACTCCAGCCTGGGTGACAGAGTGAGACTCCAGAAAGATAAAGATAAATAAGACTCAAGAAAGATAAATAAGGCCGGGCGCGGTGGCTCACGCCTGTAATCCCAGCACTTTGGGAGGCCGAGGCGGGTGGATCACGAGGTCAAGAGATCGAGACCATCCTGGTCAACATGGTGAAACCCCGTCTCTACTAAAAATACAAAAAAATTAGCTGGGCATGGTGGCATGTGCCTGTAGTCCCAGCTACTCGGGAGGCTGAGGCAGG
>PVKV010018027.1:0-22312 GCA_004027835.1 Alouatta palliata | reverse complement strand
GGAACCCAGGAGGCGGAGGTTGCGGTGAGCCGAGATCGCGCCATTGCACTCCAGCCTGGGTAACAAGAGCGAAACTCCGTCTCAAAAAAAAAAAAAAAGAAAGAAAGATAAATAAATCCTGAAAGGATATCTAAGAAAGTTATGGTGGAGGCTGGGCACAGTGGCTCATGCCTGTAATCTCAGCACTTTGGGAGGCCAAGGCTAGTGGATCACCTGAGGTTGGGAGTTCGAGACCAGCCTGACCAACATGGAGAAATCCCTGTCTTTACTAAAAATACAAAATTAGCCAGGTGTGGTGGCACATCCCTGTAATCCCAGCTACTTGCGAGGCTGAGGCAGGAGAATGCAGTGAGCTGAGATCATGCCATTACACTCCAGCCTGGGCAATAAGAGCGAAACTCCATCTCAAAGAAAAAAAAGAAAGAAAGAAAGTTATAGTGGATATTTTTGGTTACCAAGCCAACAGCCATTCTTCTCTTTTCTCTTCCTAACAGTTCTCCAATCTTTAGCAAGTGTTTTGAAGTTACCGCCTCCCCACACAACCTGTGTATTTCAAGGAAGGCTGACCTTGTCCCAGATGCAGGAATGGGCCTGATAAACCTGAGAGTAATCCCACCCCCAAGGCCCCCTGGTTATCCAGAAGTGGGGATGTGCCCTAATTCAGGCCAATGAGACAGCAGGGAGGTGTCCTAAAAACTTCTGGGAAGGACCCCCGCTTATTTTAAGAAGTATCCTCTTTTTCTCCAGACGTTGCATTGTGTGGCTGTAAAGGCTGTGCTTTTGCAGCTTTTTTCCAGTTTCATCTTTTAGAAGATTGAATCCAGCTACAGTTGATTGTCTTCAAGCCTCATGGCTTCAAATAAGCACAACGAGGCCCAGGATTTCCATATCTTGGTGCCCCAAAAACCCGAAGACCGAGACAGGAGTTATGCTGAATAAAGACGTAAGCCATATATTTTCATTAATTCCAAACAAAAAGAGAAGTGAGGAGTGAGGGTCCAAGTGAAAACTTTGGATTCCGCTTCATGGGTACCTGGTGGCAAGCATCACCACTGCCCTCAGTTCTCTGCTTTCTCTCATCTGCAGTTCACGGACTGCCTTCTCCAGCAGCCACTGAGGACAGCAGTGGTAGTAATGTCTCCACCTGAGAGCCAGCGGTCAGCCTCTTTCAGAATCCTGCCTTTCACATACTTTCGGGATGTAGAGAGATGAGTGACCTCAGCCACCATCTAGGGCACAGTCCTCCTTGATAGGAAGCAGCGGGGGTGGAGTTTCACAACTCAGGGCCACAAATACCATATTAATGAGAGATAGGGCCAGTGGTGACATGTCTCCTGGCTTTGTTCTGACGTTTGCTCTGTTCCATGTTTGTCTTGTAAATAAAACTGGGCCTGTTTTCAAAGAAGCTAACCCACCTTCACGCTGACAACAGGATTTCTGCCAGAATTACTTTTCCAAAGCCTTTTTTGAATGGTATTTTAAAGGCTGGGCGTGGTGGCTCATGCCTGTAATCCCAGCACTTTGGGAGGCTGAAGCAGGCCAATAACCTGAGATTGAGAGTTCAAGACCAGCCTGATCAACATGGAAAAACCCCATCTTTACTAAAAAATAAAAAATTAGCCAGGCATGGTAGTGCATGCCTGTAATCCCAGGTACTAGGGGGGCTGAGGCAGGAGAATCTCTTGAACCTGGGAGGCAGAGGTTGTGGTGAGCCAAGGTCTCGCTATTGCACTCCATCCTGGGCAACAAGAGTGAAACTCTGTCTCAAAAAAAAAAAAAAAAAGGGTATTTTAAAATGGCACTTTCGGCCAGGCACGGTGGCTCATACCTGTAATCCCAGCACTTTGGGAGGCCAAAGCAGGTGGATCGCCTGAGCTCAGGAGTTTGAGACCAGCCTGGGCAACATGGCAAAACCTTGTCTCTACAAAAAATACAAAAATTAGTTGGGCATGGTGATATGTGCCTGTAGTCTCAGCTATGTGGGAGGATTGGTTGAGCCCAGGAGGTGGAGGTTACAGAGAGCCAAGATCACACCACTGCATTAAAAAAGCACACACCCAATAAAGAATATGACTTATTTCATCTTCCTTCCTGCTTCCACTCAGACTTAGTAAAATTATCTTGAAGGGAGGAAGGAAAGAAAACAGAATGAGAGAGGGAAGGAAGAAGGATAGCAACTTCTGTTGGGTTGGAACTATAAATTTCTAACACATAAGACCTGGGTCTGTAGATTTAGGTTTTGTGATTTGGGCTTTTTAAAATTATTACTATAGATTTTCTAATTGACAAACATTTTTTATATTTATGGGGTATAACATTGATGTTTTAGGGTTTTCTATATATAAGACCATGTTGTTTGCAGACAATTTTACTTCTTCCTTCTGATTTTGATGCCTCTTATTTCTTTCTCTTACTTAATTGCTCTTGCTAGGATCTCCAGCTGTGTTGAATGAAAGTGGTTAAAATGGGCATCCTCTGGTTTTGATCTTAGAGGAAAAGTTTTGAACTTTTCAACACTGAATATGATATTAACTGTAAACTTGTCATATAAGAACTTTACTGTGTTGAAATACATTCTTTCTATACTTATTTGCTGAGAATTTTTATTATGAAAGGGTGTTGGATTTTGTCAAACACTATTTCTGCATCTATTGAGAAGATTATATGGTTTTTATCCTTTATTCTGTCATTCTGTTAATGCAGTGTAACATATCACATGTATTACTTTACATATGTTTAACTGTTCTTGCATTCTAGGGATACATTTCACTTTATCATACTGAACTATTTTCTTTTCTTTTTTTTTGAGACAGAGTCTTGTTCTGTCGCCAGGCGCCAGGCTGGAGTGCAGTGGCGCAATCTCCGCTCACTGCAATCTCTGCCTCCCGGGTTCAAGCAATTCTCCTGCCTCAGCTTCCCTAGTAGCTGGGACTACAGGCGCACACCACCATGCCCAGCTAATTTTTGTATTATCTAGTAGAGACGGGGTTTCACCATGTTAGCCAGGATGGTCTCGATCTCTTGACCTCGTGATCCGCCCTCCTCGGCCTCCCAAAGTGTTGGGATTACAGGCGTGAGCCACCGTGCCTGGCCAGTGAACTATTTTCTTTAGAGATAAGGGTCTCATTAGGTTGCCCGGGCTGGACTTGAACTCGTGAGCTAAGCTATTCTCCCACTTCAGCCTCCAGATTAGTAGGCATTACTAACCAGGCATGTGCCACTGCACCCAGCAAACTGATTCTTACAATGTGCTGTTGAATCTGATTTGCAGTATTCTGCCGAGGATCTTTGCGTCTATGTTCATGAGGGATATTGACCTACAATTTTCTCTTCTTTTAGTATCTTTGGCTTTGGTATCAGGGTAATGCCTATAAAGTGAGTTTGAAAATATTCCCTCCTCTTTAAGAGTCTGAGAAATATTGATTTTAGTTATTCTCTAAATGTTTGATAGAATTCAGCAGTAGAGCCATCAGGTCCTGATCTTTTCTTTCATGGGAGATTTTTTTTTCTTTTAATTTATTTATTTTACTTTAGGTGCATACTATATCTGGCATTTCTCCCCATGATATTCCTCCCCACCCTCCCCTCCCTCCCCACCCCCTGCTGCCTCTCCCCTACCCCCCCACCCCCACAACTGCCCCCTGTGTGTGATGCTGCTTGGGAGATTTTGATTACTGATTCAATCTCCTTACTTGTTATTTGTCTGTTCTGTAAGTGTAGTTTTATGTAACACTTCACACACTTTGTACTTGGTAAACTCTCATGGTGTCTATTTCTTTGTATCACAGAGAAATAACAAAGCATCAAAAGAATGTAAGATCAGATCCACTTTGTGACATCCACAAAGAGTACTGTGTCCAGCTATTGTTTACATTCATTTGGAACTGATCTCTTCAGTTCTCAGTCACTCTCTACCTGATTTGTAACAGGATAAGGAATGTTTCAAGTTGCACGTATTACAGACTTAGGCCAAGCAAAAATAGTGCTAACACAGAAAACTCTGCCAAGATTCATTTTTAAAGCAATGAGTTTTCATCCCACAAACTGCATATTATTCAGAAGGTTATTCGTTCAAGTCAGAGTCCACATGGTTTTCAATAAACCACTCTTCAGATGACCTAACTTAGGAAGGAATCTCATGCCTGGGGTCAGTTTCCTTTAGGGAACATTTACTTAGCATTTGACTCTCATGCCTGGGATCAGTTTCTTTTAGGGTTCATTCACTTAGCTGGCTTGCTCTGGAGGAGCAGTGCTTGACTTTGGCCCCTGATCTGGCATGGACTTCAGGTTGTGCATCGTGTGAGTCTAACCTTTTGGAGGCCTCTGTCAGGTTCTCAAGAAGGATGGACAGAGTCCTGGGTCTCTATCTCCCTCAAGCACAGATTGCATCCCTATCCAACTACCAGTTTAAAAGACGGGAGACGGGCCATGCGCAGTGGCTCACACCTGTAATCCCAACACTTTGGGAGGCTGAGGCGGACCGATCACCTGAGGTCAGGAGTTCAAGACTAGCCTGGCCAACATGGTGAAACCCCATCTCTAATAAAAATACAAAAAAACTAACCAGACGTGGTGGTGGGCACCTGTAACCCCAGCACTGTGGAGTCTGAGACAGGAGAATTGCTTGAACCGGGAGGTGGAGGTTGTAGTGAGCTAAGATAGCGCCATTGCACTCCAGCCTGAGCAACAAGAGGTAAACGCCATCTCAAAAAAAAAGAAAGAAAGAAAGAAAGAAAAGACGGGAGACAAAATTCTTGGCCAAAGGATCCAAACTGTGAAATTTGTAACTGTTGGCCACTAGCCAGAACCTGGATTTGCTCATTTTGTGGGCCTAGGATGAGAGAGAGATTTATGTTCACTTGGTTTTATTTCCTCATACAAAGTACCTGTTAGAGGTGTCCTGGAGTCATTTGGGGAAGAGGTGATTCTTATTGGAGAACTACTGCAGTTAACATTGGCTTTAAAGGGCCAGGCGTGGTGGCTTATGCCTGTATCTCAGCACTCTGAGCCTGAGGCAGGTGAATTGCTTGAGCTCAGAAATTCAAGACCAGCTTGGGCAACATGGCAAAACCCCATCTCTACAAAATTTAAAAAATTAGCCAGGCTTGGTTACACATGCCTGTAGTCCCAGCTGTTCAGGAGGCTATGGCAGGAGAATCACTTGAACCCAGGAGGCAGGGGTTGCAGTAAGCCAAGATCGTGCCACTGAACTCCAGCCTCGGTGACGGAGCAAGGCTCCATCTCGAGGGGGAAAATATATATGTATGTGTGTGTGTGTATGCTTTTAAAATTACTACTCACTCAGATATTAAGACATGAACAGTACCGAAGACATCACATAAATGACCAAAATAGAAGAGTGACTATCCAAACATCAGCACCATTCCACAGAGCAGAGATAATTCCCCAAAGGAAGAAAGACATGTGTATCCCAGAGGTATTAAAACCTGGGAAGGGGCAGGTCATTTTCAGTTTTCCCATCTCAAACAGATTCCAGAAGGATTTGGCAGAAGCTGGCATCAGCTGTCTTCCTTAACCAGCATCTGACAGAGTTTGTGCCTTCCAGAAAACAAGAGTCTTCCTCCCAGACAATTCAAATAATTTATTCATCACTCAACCTAATTTTTCTTTCCTCTTCAGACAATGCAATGCTTGCATTCCTAAAGAAGTGACGTGCAGCTGGGCACGGTGGCTCACGCCTGTAATCCCAGCACTTTGTGAGGCGGAGGCGGGCAGATCACAGGGTCGAGTTTGAGACCAGCCTGGCCAACATAGTGAAACCCCATCTCTACTAAAGAATACAAAAAAATTAGCCAAGTATGGTGGCAGGTTCCTGTAATCTCAGCTACTTGGGAGGCTGAGACAGGAGAATCACTTGAACCTAGGAGGCAGAGATTGCAGTGAGCTGAGATCGAATCACTGCACTCTAGCCTGGGTAACAGAGCAAGACTCTATCTCAAAAAAAAAAAAAAAAGTAATGTGCTTTTCCATCTCACTTGACCCCTCTGCAGGTTCCTGTCCTGATTTCATCTTGATTTGTTGGTAAGATAAATAAGGGTTTGAGAATCTGGCCAATAGGCTGGGCGTGGTGGCTCACACCTGTAATCCCAGCACTTTGGGAGGCCAAAGTGGGAGGATCAAGAGGTCAGGAGTTGGAGACCA
Source organism: Alouatta palliata (assembly GCA_004027835.1). Taxonomy (NCBI): domain Eukaryota; kingdom Metazoa; phylum Chordata; class Mammalia; order Primates; family Atelidae; genus Alouatta; species Alouatta palliata. The sequence continues at coordinate 16,150 of PVKV010018027.1, read as the reverse complement.
GCCTGGCCAACATGGTGAAACCCTGTCTCTACCAAAGAATACAAAATTTAGCCATGGCGCACACCTGTAATCCCAGCTACTCAGGAGGCTGAAGCAGGAGAATTGCTTGAACCCAGGAGATGAAGGTTGGAATGAGCTGAGATTGTGCCATTGCACTCCAGCCTGGGCAACAAGAGTGAAACTCTGTCTCAAAAAAAAAAAAAAAAAAAATGTTGACTGGAATCCTTTTTATTGTAAGGATACTCTTACAAAATAATAAGTATAACTACCTGATGCTTATACAAATATAAAAATGAATCTGCAAATTAAATACAAAAAAAGTCAAAAATCCAATTTAGCAGTTTTAATTGGGCACATCAGATGATGCTGGTTTTACTGAAACTAAATTTCTACTTCCAGCAATAATTATAATAGCTCATACTTTCTGAGCAAGTATTATGTTCCAGGCCAAGGAACTTTTTTTTCTTTTGAGACAAAGAGTCTCTGTTGCCCAGGCTGTAGTGCAGTGGCACAATCTCAGCTCATTCCAACCTTCATCTCCTGGGTTCAAGCGATTCTCCTGTTTCAGCCTCCTGAGTAGCTGGGATTACAGGCACATGCCACCACACCCAGCTAATTTTTGTATTTTTAGTAGAGATGGGGTCTCACCATGTTGGCCAGGCTGGTTTTGAACTCTTGACCGCAAATGATCCATCTGCCTCAGATTCCCAAAGTGCTGGGATTACAGGTGTGAGCCATGGTGTCAGCTCAGGTCAAGGTACTATTTTTTTTTTTTGGAGATGGAGTTTTGCTCTTGTTGTCGAGCTGGGCTCACTGCAACCTCCACCTCCCAGCTTTAAGCGATTCTCCTGTCTCAAGAAAAAAAAAAAAAAAAAAAGATATTCGTGCAGAAATGTAGCAAACCTCTGCTAGTTCATCCATAGCCCACCACTATAACTGGAGAGATTAGAGGGCAGAAGTGGTGTTGCAGAGGGAATGGGGGGGTGAGAGGAACTGCCTCTCCACGGGTGAGATGTGAGGTTTGCAGTGCTGGACCTGGCCAGGTTGTGGCAGTTGGTCTGGAGGTAAAAGATGCATTCCAGCCCGGTGCGTGGTGCGTGTCTGTAGTCCCAGCTACTCGGTAGGCTGAGGTGGGAGGATCGCTTGAACCCAGGAGTTCTAGGCTGTAGTGCACTATGCCGATTGGGTGTCGGCACTAAGTTTGGTATCAATAGGGTGACCTCCCAGGAGCAGGGGACCACCAGGTTGCCTAAGGAGGGGTGGACCAGCCCAGGTCGGAAACGGAGCAGGTCAAAACTCCCGTGCTGATCAGTAGTGGGATCGCACCTGTGAATAGCCACTGCACTCCAGCCTGGGCAACGTAGCGAGACCCAGTCTCTAAAAGAAAAAAAAATTTTTTTAATTAAAAAAAAAAAGATGCATTCCAAGAAAGTTCCATAAAGTCATATTGTCAGCTCTAACCTGATAGTTGAGCTAGCCAAGGAAAAACCTCATCAAATCTTTACTAGTTCAGACCATAACTGGAACTCTTAAAAACTCTTGCCATCAAAAGTATCAGAAATGAAAATATAGGATATATTCCTACCACTTCAAGAAGTTTCTGTAGAATCCATCTGTCTTACAGACCAGCTAGTTTCTTTCATGGTCCAGCAGACATACTGAAGCTACCAACACAGCAGAAGGCACAAATGTCTCTTTATCAATGTGTTTCACACTACATGTATGATTCATTAGTGAGTCATGAAGTCAACTCTGTGAGTCATAATGAACATTTTTTTAAAAAAACAAAATAGGAAAAATTTTAAAAAGATCAAAGTAAACTCCTGAGGGCAGGGTACTATTTGGTTTAATATCCTCTAATAATTCTATCAAAACGCAAAGCATAGGGTGAGCACCGTGGCTCATGCCTGTAATCCTGGCGCTTTGGGAGTCTGAGGCAGGCAGATCACTTGAGGCCAGGAGTTCGATACCAGCCTGGCTAACATGGTGAAACCCCATCTCTACAAAAAATACAAAAACCTGGCAAAAAACCAAAAACTGCAAACCATAAAGTAGGCACCCTACAAAAGTTGGATAATGACTACAATGACTGATCAAAAAGTACATCAGAAATGACCTATTAACTATAGATCTTAATATTTATAGTTCTTGTTTTACTTACAGCTGTGATGTAAAGACCAACTATCACTGATCTCAAATAAGATTCTATGCCTGAATAATATGAAAACACCAACTAACCATCAATCTTTGAAGGAAGGCAAGATACATAAAATTGATACATAACTCTGGAAGACTAAACATTGTCATTCTTTTTCTTTTTCTTTTTTTGGAGACAGAGTCTCACTCTTTCACCCAGGCTGGAGTGCAGTGGCACGATGTTGGCTCACTGCAACCTCTGCCTCCTGGGTTCAAGTGATTCTCCTGCCTCAGCCTCCCAAGGAACATGGTCATTGTTTGTTTGTTTGTTTGGAGACAAAATCTTGCTGTGTCACCCAGGCTGGAGTGCAGTGGCACAATCTCGGCTCACTGAAACCTCTGCCTCCCAGATTCAAGCAATTTTCCTGCCTCAGCCTCCTGAGTAGCATTGTCCTTCTTTTGTGGTCATAATTATTAAGACAGACTTTGGCGGGGCGCTGTGGCTCACGCCTGTAATCCCAGCACTTTGGGAGGTCGAAGTGGGTCGATCATGAGGTCAAGAGATCGAGACCATCCTGGCCAACATGGTGAAACCCCGTCTCTACTAAAAATACAAAAAAAGTAGCCGCATGTGGTGGCACGAGCCTGTAGTCTCAGTTACTCGGGAGAGTGAGGCAGAAGAATGGCTTGAACCCGGGAGGCGCAGGTTGCAGTGAGCCAAGATCGCACCACTGCACTCCAGCCCAGCTCGGGAGACAAAGTGAGACTCTGTCCCAAAAAAAAAAAAAAAAAGTAGTACCTGTAACCTCAGCATTTGTGGAGGCAGAGGCGGAAAAGTGCTTGAGTCTAAGAGTTTGGGACCACCCTGGGCAACATTTCTAATAGAGACTCCATCTCTATTAGAAAAGAGAAAAGAAAAGGAAGGAAGGGAGGAAGGAAAGCAGGGAAGGAGGGTAGGAAAGGAGGGAAGGGAAGGAGGGAGGAATGAAGGAAGGAAAGAAGAGAGGGAGGAAGGAAGGAAACGGGAAGGAAGAAAAGGAGGGAAGGAAAGGAGGGAGGAAGGAAGTTTAAATCTGCAAGAGGAAAAGAATTTCTGCAAGAAATTCATAATCCTAGTATGAAGCTAAATTACGGCAATTGTGATTTTCAGCAATTGAGGGAGTATAAGAAAAGAGAGTTAAAGCCAGAAATATTCTCTTGTAGTGGCCGTAGGAATATGACATTGTATCTAGGAAGAAGGAAACATAATCAGAGCTCACCACTTGGCTTTTCTGAAAGCACCACATGGTCATAGCAATATTAGTATCGTTTGCTTTAGCTTTTAGATGCTACTCAATAAGGAGAACTTGATTATAGAACAAATGAACATGTTTTCAACTCTGATCGTGAAGCAAAGCTACAGCTGGCAAAGACTGGAAGCTGGAAGGAGGGGGAGGAGGTGAAAGGAGGGGTGGAAATATTAACATTCTTATCCAACACTGTAGGGGGTCTGGAGTTGGTACCTAAAATTGGTAGAATAAGAATAGAGGCTGGACATGGTGGCTCATGCCTGTAATTCCAGCACTTTGGGAGGCCGAGGTGGGTGGATCACCTGAGATCAGGAGTTCAAGACCAACCTGACCAACATGGTGAAATCCCATCTCTATAAAAATACAAAATTAGCTGGGCGTGGTGGCAGATGCCTGTAATCTGAGCTACTTGGGAGGCTGAGGCAGGAGAATTGCTTGAACCTAGGAGGCAGAGGTCGCAGTCAGCCAAGATCACACCATTGCATTCCAGCCTAGGCAATAAAAGTGAAACTCGTCTCAAAAAAAACAAACAAACAAAAAAGAAATAGAAATTAAAGTATATTATTTAGAGTTATGAAAATAACCATTTAAAATAATTTGAAACAATATGGCTGTCAACAAAATTGGGAAGAGAGGGGATGGAAAGGTGAGATTTAGCTCAAGTGAACTAAAGTCTAATCTCTCATTGTTAAAAGTCAGCAGATAGTTTCTAAAGCTAATAATCAAGAAGTAGAAATAAAACTTACTATGGTGGCCAGGCACAGTGGCTCACGCCTGTAATCCCAACACTTTGGGAGGCCAAGGCAGGCAGATCACTAGGTTAACAGATCAAGACCATCCTGGCCAACACGGTGAAACCCCATCTCTACTAAAAATGCAAAAAATTAGAGGGTGTGGTGGCGCGGGCCTGTAATCCCAGCTACTCGGGAGGCTGAGGCAGAAGAATCACTTGAACCCAGGAGGCAGAGGTTGGGGTGAGCCGAGATCACGCCACTGCACTCCACCCTGGATGACACAGCGAGACTCCGTTTATTAAAAAAAAAAACTGCTTACTGTGGTAACATCCCAAAGAACTCAAGATAAAACCAGATGTTATTTAAAAAGTGTTTCCGGAAAATATGAGGGAAAACAATTATTTTTCTTTTTCTTTTTTTCTTTTTTGAGACTGTGTCTCACTGTTGTTGCCCGGGCTGGAGTACAGTGACATGATCTCAGTTCACTGTAACCTGAGCTTCCAGGGTTCAAGCAATTCTCCTGCCTCAGCCTCCCGAGTAGCTGGGAGTATAGGAACTTGCCACCATGCCCAGCTATTTTTTTATTTTTTTATTTTTTTTTATTTTTAGTAGAGACAGGGTTTCACCATGTTAGCCAGGATGGTCTCGATCTCCTGACTTCGTGATCCACCCACCTTGGCCTCCCAAAGTGCTGGGATTACAGGCGTGAGCCACCACACCCGGCCAACAATTGTTTTTCTTAAAACCCTTTGTAATTCCTCAAGTTTTTTTTTTTTCTTTCAATCATGTTCATATATTACTTTGATTTTTTAAAATTTGTTTTTAATGGTTGCATAATGGTTGTCTACTGACAATTTGACTTGTAAATCCATTTTTGAAAAAGAATATTTGAGGCCAGTGTGATGGCTAAAGCCTATAATCCCAGCACTTTAGAAGCCAAGGTGGGAGGATTGATTGAGCCAGGAGTTGGAGACCAGCCTAGACAACATAGTGAGACCCCCGCTCTCTGTTTCAATTGAATAAAAAATTAAGCTGGGTACAGTGGCTCAGGCCTGTACTTTGGAAGGGCAAGGCAGGCGGGTCACCTGAGGCCGGGAGTTTGAGACCAATCTGGCCAATATGGTGCAACCCTGTCTCTACAAAAATTAGCTGGGCATGTTTTTTGAGGGGGACACCTGTAATCCCAGCTACTCAGGAGGCTGAGGCAGGAGAATCGCTTGAACTGGGAGGTGGAGGTTGCAGTGAATTAGGATCACGCCATTGCACTCAAGCCTAGGCAACAGAGCAAGACTACATCTCAAAAAAGTAAATTTTTAAAGAAAAGAATTTTCTCAATCATTTCTTAGTTTGCTTTCGACAAATGATTAGGGTCATTTCCTTAAGTGGTTAGCTCAATGAATTATAACTCTTTGTTAATTTGATTTCACAGCACGGTTTTGAAAATCACCCTGAATAAGTACTGTGTGGCTTGAGCTGGCTTTTAATGGAATAAAATTGAATTCTGTTTTGAAGTCTTTATGACTTCCCTTACAGAAGTGGTGACATTGTAGGGTTCTGCATGCACCCTGAAATCACAGGTCTTGTGTGACACCGTGAAAATTGCCCAGAACCCTGGGCACCCACTCCTCGGCTAGGGAAATCACCAGCGCTGGCAAATAGCATAATGGGCTTGTGGCGCCGCCTACTGTTCACTAGGCAAACTGTACCGCCTTCCTGAGCTGCGTTCTAGGGTGAAGTTAGAAAAGAAATCTGAGCTTGGAAAGTCTGTATGAAGGCAGTGGCAGGCATGTATATTTATTACGTTCTTTAATCAACAGATATGATTTCCAAATTTCTTTTAGGGAAGAGTCTCGCTCTGTCACCCAGGCTGGAATGCAGTGGCGTGATCTCAGCTCACTGCAACCTCTGCCTCCCAGGTTCAAGAAGCTCTGCCTCAACCTCCAGAGTAGCTGGGATTACAGGTGCACGCCACCACGCCTGGCTAATTTTTTGCATTTTAGTAGAGACGGGGTTTCACCGTGTTGCCCAGGCTGGTCTTGAACTCCTGAGCTCAAGCAATCTGCCCACCTCGGCCTCCCAAAGTGTTAGGATTACAGGTGTGAGCCACCATGCCCAGCGATTTCCAAAATTATTTACATACAACTTTGGAAATTTGAATGTAAAATGGATATTAGATGATTTAGGGATATTATTAAGTAATGTTCAGGCCTGGCATTGGGACCAACACCTGCATGGGAGTTGAGGCAGGAGTGTCACTTGAAGTCAGGAGTTTGAGACTAGCCCAGACAACATGGCGAGGCACCATCTCTACAAAATTTTAAAAAAGAAAAAATTAGCCAGGTGTGGTGACGGATGCCTATCGTCCCAGCTACTTGGGAGGCTGAGGTGGGAGGATTACTACAGCCTGGAGGCCACCGCTGTGGTGAGTGATGATTGTACCACTGTACTCCAGGCTGGGCAACGGAGTGAGACCCTATCTCTAAATAAACAATAATAACAATTTTTTTTTTGAGACGGATTCTTGCTCTGTCCCCCAGGCTGGAGTGCAGTGGCACGCTCTCAGGTCACTGCAACCTCCACCTCCCAGGTTCAAGCAATTCTTCTGCCTCAGCCTCCTCCTGAGTAGCTGAGATTACAGGCCCGTGCCACTACACCCAGCTAATTTTTGTATTTTTAGTAGAGACGGGGTTTTGCCATGTTGGCTAGGTCTCGAACTCCTGACCTCAAGTGGTCTACCCGCCTCAGCCTCCCAAAGTGCTGGGATTACAGACATGAACCACTGCACCCAGCCAATGATAATAATTTTTAAAAAGCAGTGTTCTACTAATGAGTCTCTAGGTAGAGTGTCCTGATTTTAAGAAATGCCTTTGGATCACCTGAGGTCGGCAGTTCAAGACCAGCCTGACCAACACGGTGAAACCCCATCTTAAAAAAAAAAAAAAAAAAAAAAGAAATGCATGCTGAAGTTTTTAGAGGTAAAATGTCATAATATCTGCAACCAACTCTCAAATGGCTTTCATTCTTATTTAGAGCAAAAGCCAAAGCCCTACGATGACCTACAAGGCCACATTTCACCTTCACCACCCCTTCTCTGTCCTCATCTCCTCCTCCAATCCCTCCTTCTCCCAGCTCCAGCCACACTGACCTTTTCAGTCATTTGCATATTCTGGCCTCTTCACACCCACTTCCCAGGGCCCAAGGTGCTCTCCTCACTAGAGTCCCAAGTAGTTGTGACCTACAGGCACATGCCGCCATGCCTGGCTAATGTTTTTATTTTTTATAGAGGTGGAATCTGCCCATATTGCCCAGGCCAGTTTCAAAATCCTGGGCAAGCGATCCTCCAAGTTCAACCTGCCAAAGTGTTGGGATTACGGGAGTGACCTACCTTGTCTGGCCAAAAAGACACCTTAGTGACACTTTTCCTGGCCAGAGTCTAAAATTTTTGTTGTTGTTGTTGTTGTTGTTGAGATGGAGTTTTGCTCTGGTTGTCCAGGCTGGAGTGCAGTGGCGTGATCTCGGCTCACTGCAACCTCCACTTCCCAGGGTCAAGCGATTCTCCTGCCTCAGCCTCTGGAGTAGCTGGCATTACAGGCATGAGCCACCACACCCAGATAATTTTGCATTTTAAGTAGACACAGGGTTTCTCCATGTTGATCAGGCTGGTCTCGAACGCCTGACCTCAAGTGGTCGGCCTGCCTCAGCTTCCCAAAGTGCTGGGATTACAGGCATGAGCCACCGCGCCCAGCAACAGTCTAAAATTTAACCGACCATTTACCTGCATTGTTTTCGTTCCTTAGCTCTTACTACAATTTAATGCACCAAAATTTCATTTATCTTTTTTATTGTCTATGTTGACCAAAACATTAATTTATATAAAAGCTTTGATGGTGGTTGTGTTCACTGCTGTGTCCACTGGACCTAAATTAGTAACCAGAATATACTTCAAAGTCATTTAATATATACTGAGTGAAAAAATAAAAAGCAGTGTGTGGGCTCAGATTTTTACTCTATAGTCAATTTGCAAATTTTGTTTTAGACTACAGTACGTACAATGTGTGAAAGATGCCATCTGTTGATGACTGGCAGGTTTGACTGGTCTGTGCTCTGAATTAAGAATAATTTACTTTTTCCAATGTAAGCTTTAAGTTGAGCCTTTCTAAGTTAAAAAAAAAAAAAATTCCATCATGTGCCTTTTAGGCACTATTGACATCTTGACTGACATCTTTCCAGGGCTGTGATGACAAATTCAAAGGTCAGTGATGGGTGTACATCACCTGAGATGGGGTAGCTGGGTTATGGGTGATTTTTGTCTTTAGTAAATATTAAATGTCACTCAAAACTGTTTCTAGAACAAATATAAATGTAAGAGTAGGTATTAGGGGTGGGCGTGGTGGCTCATGCCTGTAATCCTAGCGCTCCGGGAGGCTGTGGTGGGCGGATCACTTGAGCTCAGGAGTTCGAGACCAGCCTGGCCAACAAGGTGAAACCCCATCTCTACTAAAAATATAAAAATTAGCCCAGCTTGGTGGGCTGTAATCCCAGCTACTCAGAGGCCGAGCAGAAAAATTGCTTGAACCTGGGAGGTGGAGGTTGCAGTGAGCCAAGATTGTGCCATTGCACTCCAGCCTGGGGGACAAGAGCAAAACACTGTCTCAAAAAAAAAAAAAAAAAAATAGGATGTTAGATAAACTCAGGGATGGTAAAGCCATAACCAGTTAAGTAGAATGGGAGTTGATTCCTAAGCTTTGAGATCACCTTTTAGAATCAGGCATATACATCCTGCTGGATTTGAATGCTATGTAGGATAGAGCATAGGTCTGAAAAAGTATGAAAATTCTAATGTCTTTATGTACCTACAAGATAGCCTCTTGGGTTATTTTAAAGTCACAGAGACTATAGTATTCCCAGCAGCGGGTAGAAGGCAGACCCTGCCCATGTGGACCTCTGGATGCTAACCCAAAAAAAAAAATGCATCTCTCGGTGGCTCATGCCTGTAATCCCAGCACTTTGGGAGGCTGAGGCACGTGGATCACCTGAGGTTCCCTGGCCAGCATGGCGAAACTCCATCTCTACTAAACACACAAAAACTAGCTGGGTGTGGTGACAGGAGCCTGTAATCCTAGCTACTCAGGAGGCTGAGGTGGGAGAATTGCTTGAACCTAGGAGGCAGAGGCTGCAGTGAGCTGCAATTGTGCTGCTGCACTGCAGCCTGGGTGACAGAGTGAGACTTCGTCTCAAAAAAATAAATTTAAAAAAATTAAAAAAAAAAAACATACTTTCAAATGGTTCAGCAAAATATACATGCATGCACACTCACACACACACAAATGCGACAAATGTTAACAGTGGTTGACTCCAGACGGTAGTATATCGGTGATCATTATATTATTTTTTCACCTTTACTGTATGTTGAAATTTTGTATAATAACATTATGGAGGAAAGCTAAGAATGTCAATATAGTGAAGGCTTCTAGTCTAAATTAATAGACAAGATGACAGAGAGAAGATAATCTTAAGAAGAAAATTGGCCGGGCATGGTGGCTCACGCCTGCAATCTAAGCACTTTGGAGGCCAAGGCGGGCGGATCACCTAAGGTTGGGAGTTCAAGACCAGGCTGACCAACATGGTGAAACCCCATCTCTACCAAAAATACAAAAAAAATAGCTGGGTGTGGTGGTGGGTGCCTGTAATCCCAGTTACTCGGGAGACTGAGGCAGGAGAATTGCTTGAACCCAGGAGGCAGAGGTTGCAGTCAGCTGAGATCACGCCACTGCACTCCAGCCCTCCAGCCCTCCAGCCTGGGACAGAGCCAACACTCTGTCTCAAAAAAAAAAAAAAAAAAAAAGAATAAAAGAAGAAAGAGAAAACAGGAAATCAGTAACAGAGATGCAATTTTCATCTTTTCTAGTAATTGGTCTGTAGCTGAGAAGTAGCTGCCCCACCCAGGACTGTATTTCCCAGACTCCTTGCAGTTAGATGTTACACAGTGCCCAGCCCAGCCAGTGGAATGATGTGCTGTGCCTGTGTTCAGTCTTTTAAGAAGCTGGTGTATCCTTGCAACACTCCTTCCTTCTCTGCAGACTGGATGCCTTGTTAGTAGGAGTGAAAGTAGTACTGTGTTCTGGAAAGCAATCTGGTTATACTTAGTGCAATTAGGCATATGCATGCCCTGTGACCCAGAGACCCACTTCTGAGTGAATATCCTAAAGGATTTGTCAGACAGAACCAGAAGGACACAGGAACAGAAACATCTGTGCACTGTTACTGGTGGTTATGAGGGTCAGAAGTAACCTAGGTGACCATCACTATGGGAACAGGGAGTAAAATGTGGGGCACACAGTGTGAGACACTTTGCAGGTCTCACAAACCTCAAACTATATGTAAATAGAACAATATGGAGAAAGCTTAAAGACATGGTTGAATGGGTAACTTCAGGGCAGAGAAAAAGTGAGAGCAGAGAGTAGGATGTGGCACAATGCCCTGGCCAGCATGCCCTGACCTGAGGATAATGCGTACCTAATTCCTCTCATGCAGCAAAGCACACCAGGCACCACCCTTGGGGATCTCCCCCAAGTCTCCCACAGGTCTGGGTTGGCTGGGTTCTTCTACTCCAAGAGTGCCCACAGCATCCTGTTTGTAAATCCATCCCAGCACACCATCCTTTGGACTCTAATATTTTGCTTGCCTGTGTCCCCTTCTCAGGATGGTGAGCTCCCAGGATGCGCTTCTTCCCGTTATCCTTTATGTTTGGCCTAGCATGTGGCAAACAGTAAGTTCTTAATACGTGTAAGTTGAAAAACAAAACCTTCTTAGGTACCTTTCTTACAACAAGGAGAATGGGCTTCAGAAGAACCTGGCCACATATTTGGAATAATTTGATCACCAAAATGTTCTGAAGCCTGAGCATCACATGCGCATTTGTTGAGCAATACGTAGACTCTGAAAATGGAATGGGCTACATAATATTTAGCGTGCCCCATATTGGTTAGGTATAATGACTAGATGGAGGCACAGAAACCAAACTCCAGCCGCTCATCATTTTAATAAGAGAGCTGGCGTGTGTGTTTGTGTTTCTTTCTTTGTTTTGACAATCTAGTCCCTAAAATTAACCCCAGAACCACCAGAAGTTGATGTCAGGCTCTGATTTGGAGAGTGCCATTTTAAAAGTATTATTTTCCTCTTGTTTTCTTTATAGGATTTTTTTCTAATTGTAAAAATGCAGAGAATTCTAAAAAAGGAAAACTATCCGTAATTCTATCAACCTCATAAAAAAAACTGTTAACATTTATTTCTTGTGAATTTTTAAATATATATATATATATTAGAGGCTGAGCGTGGTGGCTCACGCCTGTAATCCCAGCACTTTGGGAGACTGAGGCAGGTGGATCACTTGATGTCAGGAGTTTGAGACCAGCCTGGCCAACGTGGTGAAATCTTGTCTCTACTAAAAATACAAAAATTTGTCAAGCATGATGGCAGGCACTTGTAATCCCAGCTACTCAGAAGGCTGAGGTGGGAGGATCACTGGAGTCTGGGAGGTGAAGGTTACAGTGAGCCGGGATTGTGCCATTGCACGCCAATCTGGGCAACAGAGTGAGACTCTGTCTCAAAACAGGACAAAATGAAACAAAAATATAAGTAATTACTCAGCCCGGGCACAGTGGCTCGCTCATGCAATCCCAGCACTTTGGGAGGCCGAGGCAGGAGGAACACTTGAGGTCAGGAGTCCGAGACCAGCCTGACCAACATAGTGAAACCCTGTCTCTACTAAAAATACAGAATTGGCCAGCCGTGGTGGCGCATGCCTATAATCCCAGCTACTTGGGAGGCAGATGCAGGAGAATCACTTGAACCTGGGAGATGGAGGCTGCAGTGAGCCGAGATGGTGCCATTGCACTCCAGCCTGCACAGCAAGAGTGAAACCCTGTCTCAAAAGAAAACAAAACCGGATGTGGTGGCTCACGCCTGTAATTCCAGCACTTTGGGAGACTGAGGCAGGTGGATCACCTGAGGTCAGGAGTTTGAGACCAGCCTAACCAACATGGAGAAACCCCGTCTCTAATAAAAATACAAAATTAGTCGGGCGTGGTGGCACATGCCTGTAATCCCAGTTACTTCGGAGGCAGAGGCAGGAGAATTGCTTGAACCCAGGAGGCAGAGGTGGTGGTGAGCTGAGATCATGCCATTGCACTCCAGCCTGAGCAACAACAAAAAAAGGAATTACTCTTTAATTGTTTGACTATTGAAAACTCCTAGTTTCTAAGGGGTATCAGCACATGAGTTCCCACCTCTGTTATTCAGGCCATATAAATGTCATTGATTGCACACCGATGGACAAAATAGAAAACAAAACAGTAACAAAAATGAGGAGGTCATAGAAGAGGGTAGTAACATTTTAGCCAGAGAAAAACTACTATAAATGGAGGCAGTCAGAAAATAAGGCAACCGGCATCATATCGCAAAATGCAGTGGAGAGGTAAGGTCATGTTACAATGCAGCCTAGTAAAAGAAAAACAAGCAAAACAAAACCCCTGAAGTTGAAGATGTGGTTCTAAATCAACATCCAGCCCCACCCATGACTCTACATGTAATTTTGAGCACGTCAGCTGTCTGGGACTCAGTTCCCTCATCTGTAAAATGGGGAGTTGGCCTAGATCCTCCCTTAGACCCCTTTCAGTGGAAATCTCTGATTCTATGGAGCTGCACCTTTTCTGACCTATGCAGGAAAGGTCAGAACTCTGGAGAGCACTTCACAGGGCTTTAACTGTTCTAAGGAGACGACCCACCTGCGTCTTGGTTCACTGACCACATAACGAGTTCATCATAGAGCCCTAAAATGGTGAATTTGGATACTCAGCAGGTGTTTTGAAAAACTATTGATTTAGGCCCAATTAGGAGGAGGGGCAAGGGGTTGCCTTGGAGAAGCAAACAGGGACGGCAGGGTGCGCTGTAAATCACTCTCTGCTCCGGGCTCCCTTTCTTTTTGCCTCTTTCCCATATGGGCTTCCAACTCTGGGAGCCATTTTTAGGGTGTACAAAGGCATCTGTGGAATGTTCATTTGTTTCTATTGTTTGCCACAAGCAGTCTTTGTTTTTTTAACTTGAATAGTTAACACTCCCTCTTAAAACCAGACTCAGAATAAAAACTATGCTTCACACAGTTTGCAAGAGCCAAACACTGGACACTCAGATGCCCACTGCAAATACGCTGGGGGCTGGGTGCAGTGGCTCTTGCCTGAAATCCTAACACTTTTGGAGGCCAAGGCAGGTGGATGGCTTGAGCTCAGGAGTTGAAGACCAGCCTGGGCAACACAGCAAAACCCCAACACTACAAAAAAATGTGTAAGTTGGCTGGGCATGGTAGTGTGCACCTGTAGTCCCAGCTCTTCAGGAGGCTGAGGCAGGAGAATCACTTGAGCCAGGGAGGTTGAGGCTACAGTGGGCCATGATCACATCACTGCACTCCAACCTGGGTGACAAAGTAAGATCTTATCTCAAAAACAAACAAAAATAGAATGGTTCCAGGTGTGATTACTCACTCCTGTAATCCCAGCACTTTGGGAGGCTGAGGCCAGAGGCCAGGAGTTCAAGACCAGCCTGGGCACCACAGGGAGACCCCATATCTACAAAAAATAAAGTAGCTGGCCATGGTAGCAGGTGCCTATAGTCCCAGCTACTCAGTAGAATGAGGCGAGGGAATTGCTTGAACCCAGGAGGTTCAGGCTGCATTGAGCTAAGATTGTGCCACTTATACTCCAGCCTGGGCAACAGAGTGAAACCCTATTTCAAAAAAAAAAAGAAAAGAAATGGATAGGGCTGGGCATGATGGCCCTGTGCTTTGGGAGGCCACCATGGAAGGATCACCTGAGGCCTAGGAGTTTAAAATTCCAGTGAGCTATGATTGTCAGAGACGTTTGAACCAGAGCAACTCCATCTTGAGTAGGAGCTGGGTAAAATAAGGCTGAGACCTACTAAGCTACATTCCCAGACAGTTAGGCATTCTAAGCCACAGGATGAGATAGGAGATCAGCACAAGATACAGGTCATAAAGACCTTGCTGATAACACAGGTTGCAGTAAGGAAGTTGGCCAAAACCCACCAAAACCAAGATGGTGCTATCGTCCTCACTGCTACACTCCGTTTAGCACCATGACAGTTCACAAATGCCATGGCAACATCAGGAAGTTACCCTATAGGGTCGAAAAACGAGAGGCATGAATAATCTACCCCTTGTTTAGCATATCATCAAGAAATAACCCTAAAAATGGGCAACTGGCAGCCCTCGGGGCTGCTCTGTCTATGGAGTAGCAATTCTTATATTCCTTTACTTTCCTAATAAACTTACTTTCGCTTTACTCTAGGACTCGCTCTGAATTCTTTCTTGAGCAAGAACCAAGAACGCCCTCTAGGGGTATGGATCGGGACCTCTTTCTTGTAACATCTTTTTGGCAACCACGAAGGGACTAGTGTGGAAACTCCTGACCCAAAGGCTAACTGGGTAAGTGGTAGGATCCAGTAACATCTGTCTGGCAAACCCTGAAGGGATGACACGGAAGAAATCCCCTCACTCACAGGAAATGGACTACAGCACTGACTGGTGGACTTTGGGTAAGTTGATGGGGTACCTGGGTAAAGAATGGGATTGGGTTAGAGGCCCAGCTCAGAGGAGACAGAGAAGTCCCTCTCGGCTAAGAACGGCTTTGGCTTTGCAGGATGTTAACTGTTATTCTCTTTGGAATAATCTGCTTTGCACTCTGCTGACGACTGTGGGTGACAGGTTGAGGTGCATAAAGAATCATGGGACATGAGGAGCTTTTTCCTCCCTAAAAGGGGAGACTTGAGAGCTGATAGGACTGTTGGAAAAGATCCCTTCTCAACCAACAAGCAGCCACCTGAACTTCTGAGCAATGGGTGGGTCTTTCTCTGGCCTCCCTGAGCTCTTCGCTTTCCCCACCCTGCCTCAGGCAATGCTTTCTCTCTCTTGCCCTCTCGCTCTCTCACTGTCTCTCTCTCTGTGCAAAGGGGTTAAATGAATGGTAAAAGTCACTGTTTATCACCAGGCACAGTGGCTCACGCCTGTAATCCCAGCGCTTTGGGAGACCGAGGGGGACGGATCGCCTGAGCTCAGGAGTTTGGCACCTGCCTGGGCAACGCAGTGAAACCCTGTCTCTTCTAAAAATAAAAAAAAAATTAGCCAGGCATGGTGGCAAGCACTACTCGGGAGGCTGAGGCAGGAGAATCGCTTGAACTCAAGAGGCCGAGGTTGCAGTGAGCCAAGATCGTGCCACCGTACTCCAGCCTGGGCAGCATAGTGAGACTCTGGCACAAACAAACATCACTGTTTATCTCCTCTGTAAAGTTCTGATTAATGGAGAAGAGGATTAATGAGGCTAATCTTAAACTGTAGTGAATCTGGTGTGCTTTGAGTATCCTGTATTGTTCCATCCTAATGAGGAGTACCTTAGGATAGAATGTGGGCCTAGGACCCCTATATGCCTGCTGTTCAAGACAGCCCAGCAAACTGGTTACTCATTTCCTTGGGAAACTGACCTTGTAACCATGTGGCCGTGCTTTCTGTTTACACTGTGGTGGCCTGGGTTCAGGGTCCTGGAAAAAATGATGGTATATCCACATAATGAACTGCTGACCAGCAATGAGGATGAATAAGCTACAACGATAAACCACAACCTGAGTGAATCTCACAACGTGAGGACCAAAAGAAGCCACACAAAAAATAGACAGTGTACAGTTCTATTTGTATAATATAAAGGGAAAAACTAAAAACAGACAAAACTAATTCATTTTTAAAGTTCTAGAGTAAGACAGGGTCCCACTGTATCACCCAGGCTGGAGTGCAATGGTGTGATCTTAGCTCACTGCAGCCTTGCATTCCTGGGCTCAAGTGATCCTCCTGCCTCAGCCTCCCAAGTAGCTGGGACTACAGGCACACACCACCATACTCCACTATTTTTTTTTTTTTTTTTTTTTTTT
>PVKV010018026.1:0-45981 GCA_004027835.1 Alouatta palliata | reverse complement strand
TATTTGTTGACACAGAAGACTAGCTACCTGTTGTGCACAAAAATCTCTGGGAAATTTATCAATACTCAGTGCTGGTAAAGCAATCAGTTTTATTATGACTACTTTTCTGTGAAGTGTTGAATCATACATGCCCAATGTGATGATTCTGTGCCAAATTCATAATTCAACTTAGATCCAAGAGGAGCTCTAGTTTATCTTACTATTCTGACGCTTGCTGGCAGGATGAGGAGGAACACCCACCCTTGGTCTACCTTTTGCCTTTGAGGTTGGAGTTCCACGTCTAATTCGCAGTGGAAGGTAGCTTGTTTTGCCTTAGACTAGCTGTGTGATCTTAGGTCAGTTACTTGTTTCTATACAGTTAAAAGTGTCCTTCATGAAATGTCTTTTAAATCCAGGAAACTGTACCATGATCTTCTTGCTTCAACTAACATTCATCTTTGTTTCAAGAGATCGTCATTACTTTAAAATAAAAAAGCCTCTGGCATTCTCTTTGTCATGCTCAGTTCTAATTTCATTAGCTTTCTCTAGATGAGATATATAACCTTAACTATTCCTTGAGATAGGAATGTATTTTTTTTCACAGTTTATTTTCCAAAGTTAAACCTACCATAAGATTTTATACCTGGTCTGGAAGACTATATATATATATATATATTTCATCATTTTAGCACTCGAGTCTTACCCAGATTTGCTCTGGAGTTTTTATTTATTGTTATTTAAAAATATTTAATTGACAAAGATTGTATATATTCAAAGTGTACAATGTGATAATTTGATAAATGTGTAAGTTGTGCATCCTTGGACTTGAAATATTTGAGCCTCACTATCCTCATCTATAAAAGTGAGAGAATATTTATAAATTACTGGCAGCTGCAATCTGCTAATTGCCATCCAGTCAGAGTATATGCTGATGAGAGGTTCCTTCCCTTCCCTTCAGACCTGACTATAAAACAGCAGTTGCTCCAGGAGCACTTAATCTTTTGTGGCCAAGAAACTTAGTATCGGTTTTGAGTAACACCAACATCTCTAACTACACATCCGCACTGTAGAAATACACACTCCCCTTCTTTGTAAGGAGAGGAGAGCTATGCAATTTTAATCTTACACTTAAAGAGTTTCCAAAGCATATTCATTTCTCTTATCTCATTTGATTTTCTCCGAAATTCAGAGCAGAATGAAGCATACAGCCATTATAATTTGTATTGTGCAGGTGAAGTATGTGAGGTTTGTAAAGGTTAAAGGTTAAAGGCCTAGCTCATTGTCATAAAGGTACCGAGTAGTGGAGCAGGTTTGTAAGCCCAGGTCTGTCGGTACGATGCCATTCGGGACCAACTTGGCTAATGACGGCTGTTTGAATTAACTGGGTAAAGTGTCTCAAAACATTTGCCCACTTTTTAAGCATTTTACCTAAACCACTGAGAAAGGAAACCTAGTTATCTAAGGTCACATAAACTATGAAATGAACAGAAAATTGAAGAAAGAATGAAGTCTAACTTCTGTCCATGCTTACAACAAAACCTCCTTCTGTTTAGTTAAGAACCAAACCCCTTTAACAAAAAGGGACCTTTTCTCTTCTAAAAAGAGCCAAGTACATTTCTAAATGTTATGCCCTTTATTAAAAGCTTAGGTATGAAAAAGCAAGAAATGTTTATGCTTAAAAAATAAGCCTCCCTCTCTGTGTTGAACAAATGGGAATTTTTTGATTCGATCCAAAATTTCTATTCCAGGTGTGGTTACGTGGTTTTTAAAAGGAAATATAAATGGAATATATTCAATGCTTTTAAATACCACCTTTCTTCCCAATATGCTTGCTTATTATTAAAACAGTTTGAATGGATTTTTGCTTTGATATGGTCATTTATTTTTAAAAGAGCCATGGATAATCTGTTACTATAGCAATAATTTCTCACTCTGAAGCTATTAAATCTTAAAACAACATGAAACTTTAAGTGTCAAGGTCCATACTTAGAATGAATGCAGCACTTGACAGTACCAATAACTAAGGTATTTGTGGTTTAAAAAAAAGGGATCTTGTTTAATTTTTGTACAGTATCCCTCACCTGTTAGATATTCTCAGCATGGGGAAAAAGCATTTGTGGGTATTGTCATCATAGATGCCCATGCTATATAGGAAGCGCACAAAAATGATTGGCTGTATGTGAACCACATCTGTTTGTACTCTGGGGATCTGTGGAAGAGCATAGAGATGCCCAGTATTCCACATTATAATGCAAATATGCAACAAAAAATACAACAGTAAGTTGGTGGCAAAATATTCCGGGTCAATCACTTCACCTCTGGTTTATCTCTGAATCCAGCATTTGGGCAAGGACTATCTTTCACTACCAATAGGCATTGTTCTTCTTGAACGTAGATTTTGGAGATAACCCCTGTTGTGAGGGGCAGTATATGCAATTTGGCATAGCTGCTACCGGCTCATGCTCAGGTTCAGAGCCAGCTTACTGGTACTCTTACTGGCATGACCTACCCATGACTTGGTTTTTCATTTACTAGGATCCAGTTGTGTATTCTGACACATGCCCTTTAAAACGTGTATATAATCAGTGAAATTGAGAACCGCAACAAAAACACAACCTAAATTAAAGCCATCACAGATCTGGATGGCACTCTTCCTTCATGTTTACTTGTCTCATCCTGAGAAAAAAATTCTAATGTCAGCTACAGGGTCCTGTGGACCTGGGCCCCTCCCATTTAACTTTGACCCATCATCTTAGTCTGCCAGAATTGCCATAATAAAGTGCCACAGACTGGATGACCTAAACAAAGGAAATCTATTTTTTACAGTTCTGAAGTGTGGGTAGTCCACGATCAGGGTGCCAGCCCATTTGATTCCTGGTGAGGATTCTTTTCCTGGCTTGTGGATGGCCCCTTTCTTTCAGTGTCCTCACATGGCAGAGAGAGGGAGGGAAGAAGGGGGAGGGATGGAGAACAGGGAAGAGAGAGAACACTCTGGTGTCTCTTATTATAAGGGCACTAATCCCATCATAAGGCACCCCTCAGCCTCATGATCTCGTCCAAACCCAATTACTTCCCAAAGACCCCACTTCCGAATAACATCTCACTGGAGATTAGAGCTTCAACATATTAATTGGGGGGTGGGCACAATTAAATTCATAGCACTGATATACCTCTTTTTTCTTAGTCTGTCTGCTCTAGCCACACTGAAATTATTTTAATTCCTCAAACAGTAGTGCTTTTTCATGACCTCAGGCTTCAGGGCCTTTACACATGCTAACCTCTTTGCCTGAAATCTAACTCCATCTTTCCCTCCCTGCTGCAAATTTTTACCCATCTAATTTCTGTTTATTGTTTAGATCTCAACTCAAGTTCACCTCCTCAAAGAAGCTTTCCTTAAACTGAGATTAGGTGACAGTCCTTGTTACATATTCCCAAATCCCCCTGTATGCCCCATCACATAAGACTCATGACAATTGAGATTATTTGTTCAATGTCTGTCTCCTAGACTAGACATTGAGTTCAGTGATGTCAGGAATCTCTCTGGTTTACCATGGCATTTCCAATGCGTAACTCAAGGTGGGCATTTCAATGTTGATTGAGTGAATAAATGAATGAATTACAGGAAGCTTTGGTGATAGAAAATCAAGGTTGCTTTGTTTGGGCTCAAAAATCTTCTTTAAGATAAGCCCCCTCTGGAGCTGACAGTGTCCATTTTTAATGTGCCACTAGGTGCCTCATGAACTAGGATAAGGAATGCAACTGATTTTTAACACACGGATCAAAATGTACACATACAACTCTCTGCTATTTCCTCCAAATAGTCTCTTTGAGAAGATGCCTTTAGATTTGGGGATACATTATTGTCTTTTCAGTGAATGTTCTATTTGAAAATTGTTAAAAGGTACATAGGAACATTCAATTCATTCACTGATTGATTCAACAAATTCTTTCTTTTCCCTCAGAAATAAGGGGTGACTAGAAAACAATGGGGCCGACTTTCTTGTGTGACTCATAAACTGACTCACGAAGCAATTCTGAAAGTTACATCTTTAATGAGTATCATGAAGATATTATTTTGCTCATTTTCAAAGTTACTGCACAACCTAGACTTTCTAACTTACTTTGTGAAAGAGCCAAGGATCTATGGAAATATTATACCTATCACTCAAGTATCTCATTCTTTGGGTTTTGTTTTTCACAAAAGATGTGCCAGACCCTAGAACCATACCTGACCGTAGGCAGGAGATACCTAAGAAGCAAATAAGACCTCAGGAATAAGGCTTGTTTGCTGTTGTCCAGTCCTGACCCATGGCATTGGTTGTCTGTTTTTATCCACTTTAAAGACCATGCCATGCCTCACTTGCTAAGATTTCTTCCTGGTATCTGCAGGTAGGTAAACCATGGTGTATGTTTCACCCTATCTAGACCCCATTAGTGTGTCCCATTAGTTTAAATCTGCTTAATTCACATTTGTTGAGCCAATGACAAGTTTTTTGCTAAACACTGAGATAAAGGAGATTAAGAATATATAGAATATATATATATATATAGAAAAACAGCAGGGAAGTTACAGGTAATAGGAAAGCTAGCTAGTCTCTTAAAAAATTACCATAAACTCTTGTGCATGGTGCAACAACCTGTGTATGTGCAAGATTCAAAGGAGGGAGGATACAGAAAACATTTCCTTCCCCTAAGGACTTCATACCACAGTGCATGCATGTGCTATAAAACAGTGTGACAGGGATCAGTGGTAGGCAGAATGCCACATCATTCTGAACTGGAGAGAAAAATTCCCTGAGGCCTGCCATAACAACTTAGGGTGACAGCTTTCTCTCTATAGTTCATGATGGTGTTCAGGGACTGTATTAGTTTTCTATTGCTGCAGTAGAAAATTACCACAAAATTAGTGCCTTAAGACAATGCAAGTTTATCTTACAGTTTTGGAGATTAGAAGTCTAAAATCAAGGTATCGGGCGGTAGAGCTGCATTCTTTCTGAATGCCTCGGGAGAGTCCATTTCCTTGCTCCTTTCAGCTTCTGGAGTTCTCTTGCATTCCATGGCTCATGTTTCCTTCCTCACATCACTCCTACCTCCTCTTTTGTCATCACATCTCCTAGTACTATGACCTTTCTGCCTCCCTTTTATAAGAACTCTTGTGATTATGTTAGGCGTACACAGAAAATCTAGGATAATCTCTTCATCTCGTGGTCCCTAACTTAATCACATCTGGAAAGTCCCTCTTGTCTTGTTAGGTAACATCCAGGTTCTGGGGATTACAATGTGGATGTCTTTAGGGTCCATTATTCTGCCCATCTCGTGGACCAAGGCAATGGGACAACTATGGGCATGCATAAGAGCAATGAAAAAGAATTTGGTAGTATGCCAATCTTGGTTCAGCTCAACAACCAAGTGAATCAAAATCATTGTCAGTGACTCTTCTAAATGTTTTCCCTTATTTTTGATTTGACTTCAAAATTTTCTTCTTCTTTGAAACATACATAGTAAGACCATACATCCACTTGTTGATATCATCTACCCACACCCTAATCACTACCATCCCTGCTCCCATTAGCTTAAGACTGTAGTACTTGGTTTATTCCATTTCTCCTATTTCCATTATCATTTTTTGCTGACATGACCTGTCCAACACTCTGGCCTTCATGTTGGGTGACCTTCTTATTGTCACTGATCATTTTTCTCAAATTTAAATAAGCCATGCCGTTCATTGTTTTCAATTCTGAAATCCCAGTTTTATGCATTCCGCCTTCCAATCACTTCCTCTTACCTGTTTTGCTCACTTTCTACAGTACTTGCAGTGCTGCATTCAATTTTCCCTTTCTGTTTATTCAACTTCTCCATTCTAACCACAAGCTTATTATTATCCATCACTTTTTATAATCCATCTTTATATTCATTCATTCATTTAAAAAATATTAGTTGAACAGCTACTATGTGTTAGTCTGAGATATAGTGGTGTGGAAGATAAAGGTCTTGCCCTCATAAAAATGAAGGGCATTTTAGTTAAAATGCAATCATTTTTATATAATTGCCTTAGTTCCCTTGTGCAACCTCTGAAATTTAGATTTCAAACACCCTTTTCTTATTGAGGCCTTCAGTCTATTAAGTCCACCACTTTCTCACTATTGCTATTCTGTTTTCTTCAATTTCATCTCTTTGCTCCTTAAACCTCCCATTTCAAGTACTCTTATGACCATACCTCTTACTTCATTGGAAAAAAGAGAAGCAATAAAAAAGTCTCCATCTTTCTGCTACCATGTTTCCAAATCTTCCTGCATCTCTTACCTATAGTTTCTTTATATTCATTACAGGGAAGTAAGTGTTCTGATTCTTCCTCAAAAGTGAATACTTTCTCTTATGCCCTGGATCTATTCTTTGTCTACTAAGGACATCACTACATCAATTTTTCCTTTCCTATTAATAACTTGTATCATAATTTTCTCTATTGCAGTATCAGCATACAAACATACTCCAGCATACAAACATGTTGTTGTCTGAAACAACAAAAACCTCCCCAGATATGATTACATATCTCCTTATAGCTGCTGCTTCATTTTTAGGCTCTACTTCACATCACAATGTCTTAATGTAGCCTTCTGAATCAAACTAAAAAGTTTCTTCACAGAAAAAGAAACAATCAACCAAATGAAAAGGCAACCTATGAAATGAAAGAAGATATTTGCAAACCATATATCTGATAAAGAGTTAATATCCAAAATACAGACGGTCTCCAATTTATAATGGTTCAACTTATGATTATCGTGACTTTATGCTGGATTTATAAAGGCATTAAATTCCTTTTGACTTAAGATTTTTTATTTATGATGGGTTTATCCAGGTGTAACCCTATTATAAGTCGAGGACCATCTATATATAAGGAGCTCCTACACCTCAACAGAAAAAAAAATTAAGCAAATTAAGAAATAGGCAAAATAATTGAATAGATATTTCTGCAAAGACATACAAATAAATGGCCAAGTATATGAAAAGGAGCTCTATGTCACTAATCATCAGGGAAATGCTAAATAAAAATAATGAGATATTACTGTACACCTGTTGGGATAAAAGAGAAGGTAAGTGTTAGTGAGGGTGTGGTGAGAAGAAAACCATGTGCACAATTGGAGGAAGTGTTAATTGGTGCAGCCACTTTAGAAAACAGTGTGGTGGTTCTTCAAAAATTAAAAATAGGACTACTATATAATCTAGCATTCTAATTCTTTCACTATTCCTTTATCTGAGATATGTATCTAAAATATGTTCACATATCTATCTGTGTCTGTATCTATCTATAATTCTTTTAACAAAGCAATGCCACATTAGTATTGTTTAGTATACTTGATGAAATAAGTTACTTTGTTTCCATTCTTTAAAAAGAATTTCTTCGTATATCTTATTTGCTTGTATAGTATCACCATATCTTATTTATCATCATAGAACCTAGGAACATTTTTACAACTTTTCAAATATTTGGCTGTTAAACATATAACAATCTGTCTTTAAGTAGAGATAACTTACTGTAAAATGAATTCTAAGTAGTTTTCTCTGAATAGCATATGTCCTGTAATTTAAATGAGCATCTTATGGAAATGCATGTGTGGTAAATAGCAATACTTGGACTTGACATATCTTGGGCCATCAAATCTCATGCTTATGGAATCTTAGATTCTGAGAGCAGCATAAGGGATGGGCTAGTCCAATTTTCTCATTTTATACTCACAGGAAAAGATAATTAGATAGAATACAGGGGTAGAGGCCCCATACATCCAATTAGTGCCAGCGTCAGAATAAAAAGTCAGGCTCTCCTGGCTGAAGTGGAGTTTGGAGTCACAGGAAGCTCTTAACCTTTGAATTTAGATAGGCATGTATTACCAGTTTATGATCTTGAGTAAACCCCTCAACCTATTTGAGCATCATTTTTCTCAGCTCTGAATAAGAGATTCATTAATTCTAGTATTTTAATCTCCCAGGCATAGCAAGAACAGAAGAGTGGCTTTAAATCTAAAACTGTGGGGGTTTCTGGTGTTTTTTATTGATATATCATAGTTGTATATATTCTGGGGAAACATGTAATGTCTTTATGCATGTATATACTATATAATGATCAAATAATGGGAATTTGATATCCATCAACTAAAATACTCATATTTTTTTCATGTTGGGAACATGATAATTATTTTTTTCTAGATACACAATAAATTATGAAATGCAATTTCCCTGCTGTATTATTGAATAGTAGAACTTAATTTCTTCTAGCCTAGTTGATTTTTACACCTATTAAATAAGTTCCCTTCATACTCCCTTTCTTTGCCCTTCCTAGCCTCTGGTAACCATGATTCTACTGTCTCCCTCCACAAGACCTGCATTTTCCGCCCCTACATCTGAGTAAGAATGTGATATTTGTCTCTCTGTTCTTGCTTTATTTCACTTAACATAATGACCTCCAGTCCATCCATGTTGTTGCAAATGGCAGGATTTATTCTTTTTTATGGCCACATAGTATTCCATTGTGTATATATATCACGTTTTCTTTATCCATTTATCCATTGATGGACACTCAGCTTGCTTCCACTTCTTGGTTGTTGTTAGTAATGTTGCAACAGACATGAGAGTGACAATATCTCTTCAATACACTGATTTCATTTCCTTTGGATATATAGCCAGTAGTGAGATTGCTGGATTATATGGTAGTTCTATATTCAGTTTTTTGAGGCATCTCCATAGTGCTTTCCCTAGTGGCTGTACTAATTTACATTCCCACCTACAGTGTCCAAGCATTTCCTTTTCTCTGCATCCTCACTAGCATTTTCTATTTTATATCTTTTTGATAATGGTCATTCTATCTGGAGTGAAATGATACCGTGTTGTGGTTGTAATTTGCGTTTCCCTGACTGGTTATATTAAGGCTGTTTTCATACATCTGTTGGCCATTTGTATGTCTTCTTTTGAGAAATGTCTATTCAAATCTTTTGCCCCATTTAAAAATATTATTATTTTTTACTATTGCGATGTTTTTCTTTTTCTTTTTTTTTTTCTTTCTTTCTTTCTTTTTTTTTTTTCAATGTCAAGGTCTCGCTCTGTCACCCATACTGGAGTGTAATAGTGTGATCGTGGCTCACTGCAGCCTCAACTTGGATTCAAGTAATTCTCCCACCTCAGCCTCCCAAGTAGCTGGGACTACAGGCACAAGCTGCAACGCCACGTTTTTAGTTTTTTTTCTTTTTTTCTTCTTTTAATAGAGATGAGGTCTCACTGTGTTGCCCAGGCTGGTCTCAAACTCATGGCATCATGCATGAGTTGGACTCGCAAAGTGCTGGGATTACACGTGTGAGCCACCACGCCTGGTCTGAGTTTCATATATACTCTTGTTACGAATCCTTTGTTGGATGGATAGTTTGCAAATATTTTCTTCCATGTGTGAGTTGTCTCTTCATTTTGTTAATTGTTTCCTTTGATGTGCAAAAGCTTTTTATAGTAATGTAATCCCTTTAGTTGGCTTTTGCTTTGATTGCCTATGCTTTTGAGGTCTTACCCAAAAAACCTTTCCCCAGACCAATATCCTATCACATTTTCCTAATGTTTATCTTCTAGTAGTTTTATAGTTTTGGGTCTTACATTTAAGTCTTTATTTCATTTTGATTATTGTATATAGTGAAAGATGAGGCTCTAATTACAAATTACATTCTTTTGCATATGGATACCCAGTTTTTCCAGCATCATTTTTTAAATGCCATGTATCTTTGGCACCTGTGTTGAAAATGACTTAGCTGTAAGTGCATGGATTTATTTCTGAGTTTCTTATTCTGTTTCATAGTTCCGTGTGTCTGTTTTTATGGCAGTACCACACTATCTTGGGTGTTATAACTTTGTAGTAGAATTTGAAGTCAGGTAATGTTATGCCTTCAGCCTTGTTGCTTTTGCTTAGGATTGCTTTAGCTATTCAGAGTCTTCTGGTTCTATATGGTTCTATGTGGTTCTGTATGGTTTTGTTTATTTTTATGAAGACTGTCATTGGTAGTTTGATAGGGATTGCGTTGAATCTGTAAGTTGCTTTGGGTAGGATTGTCATTTTAATAATAAATTTTTTCAGTTCATGAGCATGAGATAACTTTCCATTACTTAAAGTCCCCTTCAGTAACTTTCATCGGTGTTTCATAGTTTTCCTTGTAGAGACAGTTTACTCTTTAAGTTAAATTTCTTCCTAGCTAATTTTTGTAGCTGTTGTAAATGGGACTGCTTCTTTGATTTCTTTTTTCAGATTGATCATTGTTAGTATAGAGAGACAATACTGACTTTTTACGTTGATTTTGTATCGTTAACTAAATATCCTCGACAGTTCTGAGAAATTTTTTGGTGGAGTCTAGTTAAATACAAGATCACATTGTCTGCAAAAAGGATCATTTGATTTTTTTTTTTTTTTTTTTTTTTGGTCAATTTGGATGCCCTTTCTTTCTCTCACCTGATTGCTATGGCTGAACAAGTGTGTCTCCATGAGCTGTAAATTCTCTTACTATGAATGTTCTTTTCTTCCACATAAGATAGTGAAGACAGTTTCATATAATCACAATCTACCTGAAAAAAATAGGATGAGGTATGTATTACCATTATATTAGAGTCAGAAAATTCATCAGTGCTCAGAAAACTCAACTCTAATCAAGGCAAATGAGTAATAGAAACCAATGAAGTAGATGACCTTTTTCTGTGGTTCTTATCCATGACTGGGGAATTTTTTCCTTCTTTCTTTTCTCTTTTTCTTCTTATTTTAAAAATACTAATGCCTGAACCTCACCATTGAAAGTTCTGAATTAGTGTTTTGAATATGGGGAAAGGACATACTCTTCCAAAAAAGCTTGACGTTGAGTCTCTTGTATAGATGGTATGGAGATGCTATGGACCAGACGGAACAGGGAACAGTGCAAGTATTCCATAGGTTGCATTACTTGACTGGTTTTCTGTGAGGTGCATGGGTGTTTAGCATGAAGAGGCTGAAGATCACAAGGAAGCTTCCGTGAAGCCACTACAGTTCCATTAATGTCTTTCTAAACTCAGCTGTGATCTTAACAAGCCCTGCTTAAGCCTCTTCATTTTTACTGCTTTTACATTTTATGCATATAAAAGTGGGGGTGGCATGAAACTTTGAAAACAAAGTGTTTGTCAAGGTAAACATGGTGCCTGGCTGTTTTCAAGATGTTTTGAGTTTGATTTTGAGAATAACCAACCCCACGGGGGATGTCCAAAAACATTACGAAAGTTGAAATCTTAGTCACAACTTTGTATGTTCTCTTTTGAATGTTTTCTTAGAAACTGTTTAACTTGCATTAGCTTTGTTTTCTGTTTTAACTAATCTATGAAAAAAGTTCTGCTCAGGCAGGGTCATTGGAACGCTGGCCTGGCTCCTTTTGTTTAGGCTTTACCATGTTATGCCCAGGAAATGTATAATAGAAATATTGATGAAACTCTCTATTGATCAGAATGTTCTGAGAACTGAAGGAAAAGAAATAGAAGGCAAGGCCCATGCCTTGAACTATGAAGAACAGAATGAGTAAGGAAAAGAGAGTTGTTGTTGTTTTGTATTTTTTTTTTACTTTTTTTTTTTTTAAATTGTACTTTAGGTTCTGGGGTACATGTGCAGATCATGCAGGATTGTTGTGTAAGTACATACATGGCAATGTGGTTTGCTGCCTCCACCCCCCCGTCACCTATATCTGGCATTTCTCCCCATGTTATCTCTCCCCAACCTCCCCACCCCCCAGTGTCCCTCCCCTAGGCCCCCCATCAGACCCCTGTGTGTGATGGTCCCCTCCCTGTGTCCATGTGTCCTCATTGTTCAACAGCTGCCTATGAGCGAGAACATGCGGTGTTTAATTTTCTGTTCTTGTGTCAGTTTGCTGAGAACAATGGTTTCCAGATGCATCTCTGTCCCTACAAAGGATATGAACTCATCGTTTTTTATGGCTGCATAGTATTCCATGGTATATATGTGCCGCATTTTCCTTGTCCAGTCTATCATCGATGGGCATTTGGGTTGGTTCCAGGTCTTTGCTATTGTAAACAGTGCTGCAATGAACATATATGTGCATGTGTCTTTATAATAGAATGATTTATAATTCTTTGGGTATATACCCAGTAATGGAATTGCTAGGTCAAATGGAATTTCTATTTCTAGATCCTTGAGGAAGAACCACACTGTTTTCCACAATGGCTGAACTAATTTACACCCCCACCAACAGGTTAAAAGTGTTCCTATTTCTCCACATCCTCTCCAGCATCTGTTGTCTCTAGATTTTTTAATGATCGCCATTCTAACTGGCGTGAGATGGTATCTCAATGTGATTTTGATTTGCATTTCTCTAATGACCAGTGATGATGAGGATTTTTTCATATGTTTTTTGGCCTCATATATGTCTTCTTTTGTAAATTGTTCATGTCCTTTGCGCACTTTTGAAGGGGTTTGTTTGTTTTTTTCTTGTAAATCTGTTTTAGTTCTTTGTAGATTCTGGATATTAGCCCTTTGTCAGATGGGTAGATTGCAAATTTTTTTTCCCATTCTGTTGGTTGCTGGTTCACTCTAATGACTGTTTCTTTTGCTGTACAGAAGCTCTTAAGTTTAATTAGGTCCCATTTGTCTATTTTGGCTTTTGTTGCCAGTGCTTTTGGTGTTTTGGTCATGAGGTCCTTGCCTGTGCCTACGTCCTGAATGGTTTTGCCTAGGTTTTCTTCTAGGGTTTTTATGGTGTTAGGTATTATGTTTAAGTCTTTAATCCATCTGGAGTTAATTTTAGAGTAAGGCCTCAGGAAGGGGTCCAATTTCTCCTTTTTGTACATGGCTAGCCAGTTTTCCCAACACCATTTATTAAACAGGGAATCCTTCCCCATTGCTGGTTTCTGTCAGGTTTGTCAAAGATCAGATGATTGTAGATGTGTGGCATTGCTTCCAAGGCCTCTGTTCTGTTGCATTGGATTGTATCTCTGTTCCTGTACTAGTACCACGCTGTCTGATTACTGTAGCCTTGTAGTATAGTTTGAAGTCAGGTAGTGTGATGCCTCTAGCTTTGTTCTTTTTGCTTAGGATTGTCTTGGTTATGTGGGCTCTCTTTTGGTTTCACATGAAGTTTAAGGTGCCTTTTTCCAGTTCTGTGAAGAAGATCTTTGGTAGCTTGACGGGGATAGCATTGAATCTGTAAATTACTCTGGGCAGTATGGCCATTTTCATAATACTGACCCTTCCTAACCATGAGCATGGAATGTTTTTCAATCTGTTTGTGTCCTTTCTTATTTCCTTGAGCTGTGGTTTGTAGTTCTCCTTGAAGAAGTCCTTTATATCCTTTGTTAGTTGTATTCCTACGTCTTTTATTCTCTTTGTAGCAATTGTGAATGGGAGTTCGCTCTTGATTTGGCTGTTAGTCTGTTACTGGTGTATAGGAATGTTTGTGATTTCTGCACATTGATTTTGTATCCTGAGACTTTGCTGAAGTTGCTTATCAGTTTAAGGAGATTTGGGGCAGAGACGATGGGGTCTTCTAAATATACAATCGTGTTGTCTGCAAATAGAGACAATTTGACTTCCTTCTTTCTTAGTTGAATACCCTTTATTTTTCTTGCCTGATTGCTCTGACTAGAACTTCCAATACTATATTGAATAGGAGTGGTGAGAGAGGGCATCCTTGTCTAGTGCCAGATTTCAAAGTGAGTGCTTCTACTTTTTGCCCATTTAGTATGATATTGGTGTGGATTAGTCATAAATAGCTTTTATTATTTTGAGATACATTCCATCGATACCTAGTTTCTTGAGAGTTTTTAGCATAAAGGGCTGTTAAATTTTGTCTTCTCTGCATCTATTGAGATAATCACGTGATTTTTGTCTTTGGTTCTGTTTATGTGATGGATTAGGTTTATAGACTGGTGTATGTTGAACCAGCCTTGCATCCCTGGGATGAAGCCTACTTGATCATGAAGGATAAGCCTTTTGATGTGCTGTTGTAATTGGTTTGCCAGTATTTTATTGCACATTTTTGCATCGATGTTCATCATGGATATTGCCCTGCAGTTTTCTTTTTTAGTTATGTTTCTGCTGGGTTTTGGTATCAGGATAATGTTCGTCTCATAAAATGAGTTAGGGAGGATTCCCTCTTTCTGTATTGTTTGGAATAGTTTCAGAAGGAGTGGTACCAGCTCCTGCTTGTATGTCTAGTAGAATTTGGCTGTGAACTCATCTAGATTTGGACTTTTTTTGGTTGGTAAGCTATTAATTGCTGCCTCAACTTCAGACCTTGTTATTGGTCTATTCAGGGTTTCAACTTCTTCCTGGTTTAGGCTTGCAAGGGTGCAAGTGTCCAGGAATTTATCCATTTCTTCCAGATTTACTGGTTTATGTGCATAGAGCTGTTTGTAGTAATCTTTGATAGTAGTTGGTATTTCTGTGGAATCAGTGGTGATATCCCCTTTATCTTTTTTTATTGCATCTATTTGATTCTTCTCTCTTTTCTTTTCTTATTAATCTGGCTAGTAGTCTATCTATTTTGTTGATCTTTTCAAAAAACTGGCTCTTGGATTTATTCCTTTTTTGAAGGATTTTTTGTGTCTCCGTCTCCTTTAGTTCTGCTCTGATCTTAGTTATTTCTTGTCTTCTGCTAGCTTTTGTGTTTTTTTTTTTATCTTGTTCCTTTAGCTCTTTCAATTTTGACAATAGGGTGTCAATATTAGATCTTTCCTTGCTTCTTATGTGGGCATTTATTGCTATAAATTTCGTCTAGACACTGCCTTAAATGTCTCTCAGAAATTCTGGTATGTTTTGTCTTCATTCTCATTGTTTTCGAAGAACATCTTTATTTCTGCCTTCATTTCATTGTTTATCCACTGGACATTCAGGAGCCAGTTGTTCAGTTTCCACGAAGCTGTGCGTTTCTGAGTTAGTTTCTTAACCCTGAGTTCTAATTTGATTGTACTGTGGTCTGACAGACTATTATGATTTCCGTTCTTTTGCATTTGCTGAGGATTTACTTCCAATTATGTGGTCAGTTTTAGAGTAGGTGCATTGTGGTGCTGAGAAGAATGTATATTCTGTGGATTTAGGGTGGAGAGTTCTATAGATGTCTATTAGATATGCTTGGTCTAGATCTGAGTTCAAGTCCTGGATATTCTTGTTAATTTTGTCTTGTTGGTCTGTCTGATATTGACAGGGGCATGTTAAAGTCTCCCACTATTATTGTGTGGGAATCTAAGTCTCTTTGTAGGTCATTAAGAACTTGTTTTATGTATCTGGGTGCTCCTGTATTGGGTGCATGTATATTTAGGATCATTAGCTCTTCTTGTTGCACTGATCCTTTTACCATTATGTAATGCCCTTCTTTGTCTCTTTTGATCTTTGCTGGTTTAAAGTCCATTTTATCAGAGACTAGGATTGCAACACCTGCTTTTTCTTTGCTCTCCATTTGCTTGGTAAATCTTCCTCCATCCCTTTATTTTAAGCCTATGTGTATTTATGCGTGTGAGATGGGTTTCCTGAATACAGCACCCCAATGGGTCTTGACTTTATCCAACTTGCCAGTCTGTGTCTTTTGATTGGGGCATTTAGCCCATATACATTTAAAATTAATATTGTTATGTGTGAATTATATCCTGCCATTTTGATGCTAGCTGGATGTTTTGCCCATTAGTTGATGCAGTTTCTTCATTGTGTCGATGGTCTTTACCATTTGGTATGTTTTTGGAGTGGCTTGTACTGGTTATTCCTTTCCTTGTTTAGTGCCTCTTTCAGGAGCTCTTGTAAAGCAGGCCTGGTGATGATGAAATCTCTGAGTACTTGCTTGTCCATAAAGGATTTTATTTCTCCTTTGCTTATAAAGCTTAGTTTGGCTGGATATGAAATTTGGGGTTGAACAATCTTTTCTTTAAGGATGTTGAATATTGGTCCCCACTCTCTTCTGGCTTGTGGGGTTTCTGCCGAGAGATCCACTGTGAGTCTGATGGGCTTCCCTTTGTGGGTAACCCAACCTTTCTCTCTGGCTGCCCTTAGCATTTTTCCTTCATTTCAACCCTGGTGAATCTGACGATTATGTGCCTTGGGGTTGCTCTTCTTGAGGAATATCTTTGTGGTGTTCTCTGTATTCCCTGGACTTGAACGTTGACCTGCCTTGCTAGGTTGGGGAAATTCTCCTGGATAATATTCTGAAGAGTGTTTTCCAGTTTGGATTCATTCTCCCCATTACATTCAGATACACCTATCAAACGTAGATTAGGTCTTTTCACATAGTCCCATATTTCATGGAGACTTCATTCATTTCTTTTCACTCTTTTTTTCTCTATTCTTGCCTTCTCGTTGTAGTTCATTGAGTTGATCTTTAATCTCGGATATCCTTTCTTCTGCTTGGTCGATTCAGCTATTGAAACTTGTGCTTGCTTTGTGAAGTTCTTGTGTTGTGTTTTTTGGCTTCATCAAGTTATTTATGTTCTTCTTTAAGCTGTTTATTCTAGATAGCATTTTGTCTAACGTTTTTTCAAGGTTCTTAGTTTCTTTACATTGGTCTCTAAGCTGTTTATTCTAGATAGCATTTAGTTTAACCTTTTTTCAAGGTTTTTAGTTTCTTTGCATTGAGTTAGTACATGTTCTTTTAGCTCAGAGAAGTTTATTACCCACCTTCTGAAGCCTGTTTCTGTCAATTTATCAGACTCATTCTCCATCCAGCTTTATTCCCTTGCTGGTGAGGAGTTATGATC
Organism: Alouatta palliata; assembly: GCA_004027835.1. Classification (NCBI taxonomy): domain Eukaryota; kingdom Metazoa; phylum Chordata; class Mammalia; order Primates; family Atelidae; genus Alouatta; species Alouatta palliata. The sequence continues at coordinate 29,271 of PVKV010018026.1, read as the reverse complement.
CCTTGGAGGAGAGACATTCTGGTTTTGCATGTCTTTTTCCTTTTTGTGCTAGTTTCTTCCCTTCTTAGTGACTTTATCTACCTGTAGTCTTTGTAGTTAGTGACTTTCGGATGGAGTCTCTGAGTGGACATACTTTTTGTTGATGTTGAAGCTATTTCTTTCTCTTTTTTAGTTTTCCTTCTAACAGTCAGACCCCTCTGCTTCAGGACTGCTAGAGGTCTACTCCAGACTCTGCTTACCTGGGAATCACCCACAGAGGCTGCAGAACAGTAAGGGTTGCTGCCAGTTCCTTCTTCTGTTATCTTCATCCCCAAAGGGTACCTGCCAGATGTCAGCTAGAGCTCTCCTTTATAAGTTGCCACTTTGGATATTTAGGGGTCGGGGAGCTGCTTGAGGAGACAGCCTGTCCCTTATCAGAGCTCAAGTGCTGTGCTGGGAGCTCTGTTGTTCCATCCAAGCTGCTGGGCAGGTACATTTAAGTCTTCTGCAGCCGAACTCATAACTGCCTTTTCTTCCAGGTGCTCTCTTCTGGGAAGATGGGGTTTTATTAAGTTCCTGACGTGCTGCTGCCTTTTTTCAGAGATGCCCTGCCCAGCAAGGAGGTAGTCTGGTCACAGTCTGCCAGCAGAAGCGTTGTTGAGCTGCCACAGGCTCTGCCCAGTTGCTGTCTAAACTTCCTTGAGGTTTTGTTGACAGAGGTACAGTTACAACTGCCTCAGTAATGGTAGACTGTCTTGGTAGTGGTGGACTGCTTCGGTAATGGTGGACTGCCTCAGTAATGGCTGACTGCCTCAGTAGTGGTGGACTGCCTCAGTAATGGTGGATACCCTTCCCCCACAGAGCTGTACCATGTCAGGTCCAGCTGTGCTTGCTGCGAAACTCTCAATCCAGAGTGTTTCAGATTGCTGGGTTTTGTAGGGGTGGGACCCCCCCCAAGCCAGATCACCTGGCTCTGTGCTTTCAGCCCCCTCTTTTTCAGTTGAATGGGCAGCTCTGTCTCTCGGGCGTTCAGGCACCAGTTGAAACGGCCGCCCAGATTTGTGTGAGTTTTTGAGTGGAAACCCACAGTGCCAGCTGAAACAGCCGTGCTAGAAACTCAGGGCACCTTTTGTACTGGGAATCTTCTGGACTGTGGGCCATAAAAGCTGCAGGAGAAGCAAAGTGTCTGAACCAGAGTGCTGGAGTGGATGGAAAAGCACCCAATGGCCCTTGTTGGGTAGGGAGGGGCGTCCTCTGGGGATTGCACTTCCCTGGGTGAGGGAGTGTCCCACCCTGCCTCGGCTTGCCATTCTTGGGCTACCCCCACTGTACAACAAGTCCCACTGAGATACACCTGGTACCTCATTTTGAAGTGTGGTGATCATTCACTCTCTGCGTTGCTCTTGCTGGGAACTACACTCCAGAGTTGTTCCTATTCAGCCATCTTGTGTATTGTTTTTTTTAGATGGAGTCTCACACTGTCACCAGGTTGCAGTGCAGTGGTGCCGTCTTGGCTCACTGCAACCTCTTCCTCCCAGGTTCAAACAATTCTCCTGCCTCAGCCTCCTGAGTAGCTGGGACTACAGGCACGTACCACCACACCCAGCTAGTATTTGTATTTTTAGTAGAGACGAAGTTTCACCATGTTGGCCAGGATGGTCTCGATATCTTGACCTCATGATCCATCTGCCTTGGCCTCCCAAAGTGCTGGGATTACAGGCATAAGCCACTGTGCCCGGCCAAAGAGTGTTTTATCAGGACACTTTACTATACTTGTAAAGTGTCAATGTGCCAATGTTTCCTTTGTATTCACCAGTTCCCACACCACCATCAGTGCAACACACTCACACAGATAAATGTGCACGTGCACACACACACGCTGACTTTCTCAGTGCCACTAAATCCATCAGAGTTCCTAATAAACTCTGACAAGAAAGGAGTTTATACATCTCAAAAGGCTGTATCTCCTCATCTTACCCATCTATAACGTCTCAGAATAAAGGTGGCTTCCCAAAACTACGGTTAGGGATTCAGTCGGCAGTATATTCTAGCTCTCCCTCTCAACTTCCTATATTTGCCTTTGCAGTCAAACATATTTGGGTCAGGGAATGCTCTGAATTAAGCACCCCACCTTTGATGACTTGGAATGGAACCTGTCTTCGTCACACTTGCCTTCTAGCTGTAATACTGCTGTGTGTAGATAGGTCTCTAGATAATACTGCCTCTGCACTGTAGGATGTCTGAGCATAGAGTGTTTCATCATTCCTTCACTTTTGTCTACATCCTCTGCTGCAGAATGGGGTAGTGCCTGCATTATGACTGAGCTTGATGTAATCCGTCAGATATAGGAGCCAGCTCCTGGCTGCTTTGTCTCTCACTAATCTGTCTCTGCCTGTTGTCTGTCTTTGCTCAGTCTGTAAGCTGTGTTGGTGCCATTGAGCCTGAGTCTTCCTGTGGTACCTGTATGATGCTGGGGAAAGACTAGGTGGCCTAGCTGACTTGGGATAACCAGTTACCCTGCACTCGTAAGCTTACCACATCTTGAACTTGCTACACTCACTTGGCTCACTAGAAGCCTTGTGTTATCATATTTGAACATTATAGATCTTTGCTTTTCTATTGGGTTTGGATCCCCTGAATTAACTTTTAGTCCTAGGAAAAGCTCTTTTCCTAATCTCCCTACTACCTGCAGGACTGGACACTGAAGTGGTAGTATATCACCTTACAGAACAAAATGGAAACTATTTTATTTCTAGCAACTACAAATCATCACTGAATCAGTCTGTTTTTTCCTGGGTCTGGAATTTGGATAACATTATACATGAGCATATATAAATCCTCACTTATTTTTCCCGTCGATCCATGTGGTATTTATTCTTAAACTGTGTTTTCCTCATAAAACCCATAGGTTATTATATATGTTTTTTATGTGCATTCATATTTTAGCAAAATACTAAAAATGCCTTTGGCTGGTAGATGCCATATAAGGAAACATGCAGTGTTATGACTACTTCATTTTCCTCCCGTTCTGGCTAAAGCTATTTTTCCTTTAGAAACTCACAGCAACAGTGGGCAGGTAGGGAAGGAGGATATCGGCTGCTAATAGAGAATATTCCCAAGATCTTTCTGTACTATTTATTTTATTAAAAATAAATCTGCAAATCAGTTTCACTTACACATAAGTGGCTACAGGATCACAATTTCATGTTTGATTGAGCTGTCTGCTAAACGCTGAGCCCATTCTTTTCTTGTGTCCCTGTGAACAGTTGGAAGTGATCCTTAGATGACAGCTAAAGAAGGGGGCACTTTATTAGAGAGGTTGCTATGTAGGGATGTTATTGCAAATGCATTCAGTTTATTTTTGAATCATGATCATTTTCTGTCCTCCACCCCCCCCCCAATAAAAAGGAGAAAAAAAGGAAAGTGAGGTGAACTATTATTTGTTATCTTCAGAAGAAAGGGTTGGGGTAGTGATATCCAATGTAATTTTCTGTGATAATAGAAACAAACACTATATATATGCTGTGCAACATGATAGCCACTAGATGTTCATGGCTACTAAATGCTTGAAATATAGCTAGTGTAATTGAGGGAGTAATTTTTTAAATTTTATTTTTTATTAGTGTATATAGCTATTTGTTGCTAGTGATTGCGGTACTGGACAGAAGAATTTCAGGACTGGATTCCAGAGTGGGTGACTTTTTCATTGCATTGTTGAACATTTCACAGTCTTTTTGCATGTACATACTTCACGAGGGTGGGTAGCTTCACCATAATAAGCCTCCCTCATTGCTAGTGCTTCTGAGTTTATTAATTTATTTCCTTTGCTTATCAATGCTTGCTTTTTGTATTTGTTCAACAAGTCTGTTCTAATGCATAGGGTGTTGTGACGTGCTATTTTTGAAGACATGCAACTTTTATTTGGAATGATATTTACATAGATTTTATTAAACATATTTAATTTCCTTCTAGGTAACTCATTTGGTGTGAACAAGTAATTCTCATGGCACTGAGAATGCAGACTTGGGGAAGAGGTATAAACAGAGGGGAGGAGGTATTTTTAATTTATCAAGTTATAACTACCAGTATCTAAATTATTACATTTTAAAAAAACCACTCAGCCTGTAATCCCAGCACTTTTGGAGGCCCAGGCGAGTGGATCACCTAAGGTCAGGAGTTGAAGACCAGCCTGGGCAACATGATGCAACCTCGTCTCTACTAAAAATACAGAAATTAGCCTGGCATGGTGGTGGGTGCCTATAATCCCAGCTACTCAGGAAGTTGAGGTGAGATTCGCTTGAACCCGGAAGATGGAGGCTGCAGTGAGCTTAGGTCACGCGATTGCACTCTAGCCTGGGCAAGAGAGCAAGACTCCATCTCCAAAAACAAAACAAATAGCCCTCAACAGATGAGATGGACCAGCAAATCAGAGGCCTGCAGTGGATCATGGAAGCATCTAGTACAACCTCCAATCAAATGCTGCTTTTTTTTCTTGCCACCCTCCCTCCTCACTTCTTTCTCCACAGTTGACTACCCTCTTCTGGGAGTTTCGGTGATAGGAACTTCTCTTTACTTTCTGGGGCTGCCCATTCCATTGTTGGGTGACTTACATCCTTAGAAAATGCCTCCTTATGGCATGACAAAATGTTTCCAGCATGGTTTCTACCTCTGGGATAACACGGCACATGTAACTTTATTTTCCTATAGCAGTCCACCAAATGCTTAAAGATACAACTCTCTTTTACATTGGGTTTTCTGGGCTGATTTTCAGTTAATTAATTAATGGCAGACTTTAAAGTCTCCTCACCATCTTGTCCTGGTCATCTTGATCTGGGCATATGGTAGTTTGTCAGTGATCCACTTAACATGGTGCTCAACACTGAAACGTGTACTCCAGGTGATATGTGATCAGTAGCAGCTTTGAACAGAATGCTCATTTCCTGAGTTCTTAATGCTACAGTTTTACTGATGGTAAGATTATTTTAGCTTTGTTTTCCTTTTGTAAAAAAGCAGAGGCACACCAATACTTTGATCTTACAGTCCGCTATAGGCATGTAGTCTTTTTCACAGGTGTTAAGTTATGTCTCTCCTGTGTTGGTACAGTGGTACTTGGGTGTCTAAGTGCAGTACTTCATATGAACCCATGTTAAAATTTATCTTGTAACTTTGGTGCATGTGGTGGACACTTAATGCATTGCCAGACCTCTCTTCAGCAATGAAGAAATTATTTCTTCTGCTGTTGAGAATGCTGTTGACAAAAACCTTCAGCTGTCAGCAGTCTTTGGAAATTCCCTTCCCTGCAGAAAACTACATTGCCAAGGTCACACGTTTAGGTGCAGCCTCCATGTACAGGTTGATCAACTCAAGAGATATAAAGCTCCCTGTCCCTTGCCTAAACCCACTTTGGGACCACATTTCAGGGTCATCTCAGGTCCAGCGCTCTCTGTGGGGAGTGACTTGAGCCTTTGTTAATACTATATCACATATCAATCTCTCCCTCTACTTAGTCCTTGTTCCTTCCCTTCCATTTCACAGATGTAGATCCCAAGAGCCCTCACTAACAAACCACCTGCATGCTAATTTCCATCCCAGAGTCCACTTGACAAAGAACCGTATTTGCAAATTACAAATTACTCCACTCTGAGTAGCACATTCATTTTGGACCCTGTATCTGTTGTCAAATATATCAGCTATTCTAATTTTTGGACATTATTTCTTGAAGACTCTCACAGTCGTTTACCTAATTCAAGCCTTTATCCACCATTTATACTACTCCAGTAGCCTCCTCTCATGATTCTCCACAACCAGCCTTTCCCTTTCTACCTTTCATCACATGATCACCAAAGAATATTTCCAAAACAGGTCTAATCATAGTATCCTGTGACTGAAAAACTTTAATGTTCTTTCCCCCACCCTCTTGCTTAAAGGATCAACTTAATACTTTATAGGTTGACCTTAAGGCCTTTTACCCAACCTTTCCCTTTTTCCTTTTTTGTCTGCTGCTGGTACCTTCATACGTAGTCTACACTCTATCCACACTAGTCTCCACCCATAAACATTCTCTTAAATCTTTTATAGACTTTAACGATGCTTTTCCCTTCTCCACTTCATGCCTGTTGAATATTTCTTGTCCCCCAGTAGATTATTAGCTTTTTGGAGGAATGGAGTGTGTGTTTTCAGGCTTACTCTCTAACACACAATGCAGTGCCAGATACATCGTGGTTTCATGAGTCCCCAGCAAGGCATACAGGTACGGGATGTATGTCTCTTCCCTAAGATTAAACATGGGATTGAAAAGTAGAAGCTAAAAAGGGAAAGAAAGCTACTGAAAATTTATGTTGAACAGGTAACCCACAGTATGAATTTAAAGGCCTATTTTAAGTATATCTATTACAGTTGGATGTTACACTACTTTCCCTACTACTAGTGAATCTGAGAAGTTTGAACATTTTATATCTTCTTAAAGATTAAACTGGTATGCCCAAACTAAGATGTCTTGGTGGATTAGAAGTGCATTTCTGTAGAGAATATTGTTTTAGGATTTTTAGCATTGCTGAGAAGAGGAAAGAAAAAAACTGAATTGAACAGGTGTTTTTATGGTATGTTAAACATATTTTTCTCTTACAAGAGACATGTATATCCATATTTTCCTCTGAGAAGGCAAATGCCAGATTTAACAGTGCTTCTCAGTGTTGGTCTTATCATGAGGTAAGAGTTCAAACCTAACATTAGTCTAATAGTTGTGGAACTACTGGAATGTGTTGAGTAGAAATTTAGAGGCTTCAACCTGGTAAACAAATGAAAAAACCCAAAATACTTCAGTATGACCCAAATGGGAATGCTGGGCTGAAATCAGCAAGAGGAAACTTAAGAAATACTTGTTTAACCCTGAATTTAATTTTAAAGATATCACAAGATAGAGGAGGCCTGACTTAGAAGTGGCTTATATAAAAAGAGAATAGTACTTTTTGTAAGTCAATAATTTCATGTGGCTGGTAAAAACAGGATACAATCTTCCTACTACCAGAACTACAATGTCTAGATCAAAGAATAAATAGTCTAATCAATGTTATATTGATTCAGACATGTCGGGAATATTGTGTTCAAATTGAAAGGAAGCAATGCCAAATTAGGATACCTCCAAAGGAGAGTAAACTAGATGGGAACAACTCTGCTTTCAGCTAGGAAAGGTTGAAACAGAATGAGTAATAAGCTGGACAACAGATCACTATCAGTTGAGGGGAACCTATCAGAAGAGGGATCATTTAGAGGCACCAAGTATTAGGTTATATCAATTGACAAAATCAATGAGTACAAATTACTTATCTTTTTAATAATTTTCACTTTTATTTCAGATTCTGGGGTACATGTGCAGATTTGCTACCTGGGTATATTGCATTATGCTAAAGTTTGAGGTACGATTGACCCCATCACCTACATACTGAGCATAGTACCCAACAGTTACATTTTCAGCCCTTGGCTTCCTCCCTCCCTGCATAGTTGTCCCAGTGTCTATTGTTCTCATCTTTATGTCCATGAGTACCACTGTTCAGCTCCCACTTATAAGTGCCAATATGTGCGTTAATTCAAATAGGATAATGGTCTCCAACTGCATTCATGTTGCTACAAAGGTCACGATTTGATTCTTTTTTATGATGGCTAGTAGTATTTTGAGGTATGTTCCCTTGATTTATTGTTTCCTGAGGGATTTTTATCATAAAGGGATATTGGATTTTATCAAAAGCTTTGTCTGCATCTTTTGGGATGATCTTAGGATGTTTGTTTTTAATTCTGTTTGTGGTGAATCACATTTATTAGTTTACATATTTTGAACCAACAGCATCCCAGGAATGAAGCCTATTTAATCATGGTGAATTAACTTTTTGATGTGGTATTGGATTTGATTTGCTAATATTTCATTGAGAATTTTTGCAACTAGGTTCATCAGGTTTATTGGCCTGTTATTTTATTTTTTCATTGTGCCTTTGACAGGTTTTGGGTGATGCTGGCTTTATAGAATGAGTTTAAAGAGGAGACCTTCCTCCTTGATTTTTGGATATAGTTTTAGTAGGATAGGTACCAGTTCCTCTTTTTATATTTAGTATAATTCGGCTGTTAATTCATGTAGTCTGTGGCATTTTTTGGTAGGTACATTTTTCGTTAGTGGTTCAATTTTGGAACTCAACATTGGTCAGTTTAGGGTTTCTATTTCTTCTTCATTCAATCTTGGGTGATTGTGCGTTTCAGGAATTTATGCATTTCCTTTAGATTTTTCTAGTTTTTGAGCATACAAATATTCATAATAGTTTCTGAGGATCTTTTGTATTTCTATTGGGTTGGTTGTAATGTCACCTTTGTTTTTGATTGTGCTTATTTGAATCTATTTTCTTTGTTTTTTTAATTCTTTTAATTGCTGTGGGTATATAATAACTGTATATATTTATTTACAGGAAATGTTTTGATACAGTGAGTAATAATCACATCAGGGAAGATGGGGTATCTATCCCATCAAGCGTTTTTCCTTTGTGTTACAAACAATCCAAGTATACGTTTTAGTGATTTTTAAATGTACAATTAAATTATTGACTATATTTGCTCTGTTTTGCTATCAAATATTAGGGCTTATTCATTCATTCTGTTTTTGTACGCATTAGCCACCCCTATTCCCTCCCCAATCCCTTACTATCCAGTCAAGTCTTTAGCAACTATCCATCTATCTATACTCTTTCTCTCCATTGCATTCAATTGTTTTGATTTTTGATCACAGAAATAAGTGAAAACATGAGATGCTTGTCTTTCTGTGCCTGGCTTATTTCACTTAACATAGTGATCTCCAGTTACATCCAAGTTGTTGCAAATGACAGGATCTCATTTTTTTTTTATGATTGAATAGTAAGTACTTCATTTTGTGTATGTACCATATTTTCTTTATCCATTCTTCTGTTGATGGAGACTTAGATTGCTTCCAAATTTTGGCTAATGTGAACAGAGCTGCCACAAACATGGGAGTGCAGATATCTCTTCATTATGTTGATTTCTTTTCTTTTAGGTATATACCCAACAGTGAGATTGCTGAGTCATGTGGTTCTTTGAGGACCTTCCAGTTCTTTGAGGAACTTCCAGAAAGTTCTTCATATTGATTGCATGAATTTAAATTCCCACCAACAGTGTACAAGAGTTCTCTCTCTCTTTTTTTTTTTTTTTTTTTTTTTTGAGACAGAGTCTCTCTGTCACCAGGCTGGAGTGCAGTGGCAGGATCTTGGCTCACTGCAACCTCCAGCTCCTGGGTTCAAGCAATTCTCCTGCCTCAGCCTCCCAAGTAGCTGAGACTACAGGCACACGCCACCATGCCCGGCTTTTGTATTTTTGGTAGAGATGGGATTTCACCACGTTGGCCAGATGGTCTCAGTCTCTTGACCTCGTGATCCACCCACCTTGGCCTCCCAGAGTGCTGGGATTACAGACATGAGCCACCACTCCCGGCCAAGAGTTCTCTTTCTACACATCCTCACCAGCATTTGTTACTGCCTATCTTTTAGATTTAATCCCTTTTAACTGGGGTGAGATGACATGTCAATATAGTTTTGATTGGCATTTCTCTGATGATCAGTGATATTGAGCAACTTTTCATATGCTTATTTGTTTGCCATTCCTGTGTCTTCTTTTGAGAAATATCTGTGCAAATCTTTGGCTCATTTAAAAACCTGATTATTAGACTTTTTTTCGTATGGAGTTGATTGAGCTGCTTTTTTACTGTGGATATTAATCCTTTGTCTGATGAGTAGTTTGCAAATATTTTCTCTCATTCTCTGGGTTGTCTCTTTACATTGTTAATTGTTTCATTTGCTGTGCAGAAGCTTTTTAAACTTGATATGATCTCATTTGTCCATTTTTGCTTTGGTTGCCTGTGCTTGTGGCATAGGCAAGAAATCCTTGACCAGATTGATGTTCTGAAGAGTTTCCCCAAGATTTTCTTGGAGTAGTTTTATAGTTTGAGGTCTTAAATTTAAATATGTTATCTATTTTGATTTGATTTTTGTATATAGCAAGAAATAGGGGTTTAGTTTCATTCTGCATGTGGATATTTAGTTTTCCCAGAACCATTATTGAAGAGACTGTTTTTTCCCCAGAATATGTTCTTGACACCTTTGTTAACAATGAATTCTCTGTAAGAGTGTGGGTTTTTTTCTGGGTTCTCTATTCCGTTGGTCCATGTGTCTGTTTTATGCCAGTACCATACCTTTTTGGTTACCACAGCTCCGTAATATAATTTGAAGTCACAGAATGTGATTTCCCCAGTTTGGTTCTTTTTGCTTAAGATAACTTTGGCTATTTGGGGATTTTTGCGGCTCCATGTACATTTGGGGATTTTTTTTTTTTTTTTTTTTTTTTTTTTTTTTTTTTTTTTTTTTTTTTTTTTTTTTTTTTTTTTTTTTTTTTTTTTTTTTTTTGTATTTCTGTGAAGAATGTCATTGGTATCTTTATAGAGATTGCATTGAATCTCTAGATTGCTTTGAGTAGTATGGACATTTTAACACTGTTGATTCTTCCAATCCATGAACATAAAATATCTTTCCATTTTTTGGTATCCTCTTCAGTTTATTTCATCAGTGTTTTGTAGTTTTTTAATTGAGATCTTTCACTTCTTTGATTAAGTTAATTCCTACGTATTTATGTGTGGCTGTTGGAAATGGGATAATTTTCAAATTTCTATTTCACATTGTTCACGTTGACATATAGAAATGCTACTGATAGTTATATATTTATTTTGTATTCTACAGTTTTGCTGAATTTGTTTATCAGTTCTAATTTTGTTTCTGGACTCTTTAGGGTTTTCTAAATATGAAATCATATAATCTCCAAGCAAGGATAATTTGACTTCTTCCTTTGCAATTTGGATGCCATTTATTTTTTATTTTGCCTGATTGCTCTAGCTAAGATTTCCAGTACTATATTGAATAACAGTGGTAAAAGTGGGCATCCTTGTTATGTTCCAGATCTTAAAGGAATGCCTTTCAAATTTTCCATATTCAGTATACTAGCTGTTGGTCTATATTATATAGCTGTTAATAGGTTGAAGTGTGTTCTTTTTTTACCCTGCTTTTTCAGAGTTTTTGCCATTAAGGGATGGTGAATTTTATCAAATGCTTCATCAGCATCAACTGAAATGATCACATTATTTTTGTCCTTCATTCTGTTGATGTGATGTATAACATTGATTGTTTTGTGTGTGATGAACCATACTTGCATCCCAGTGGTAAATCCCACTTGGTCATGATGCATGACATTTTAAACATATTATTGAATTGTTTGCTGCTATTTTTGTTGAAGAAATTTATATCAATATTTAACAGGGATATTGGCCTGTAGTTTATTGTGGTGGTTGTTGTTGTTTTGATGTGCCTTTGTCTGGTTTTGGTATTGGATAACACTGGCCTCATAGAGTAAGCTTGGAAGTATTCCTTCTTCCTCCATTTTACAGAATTAGTTTGAGTAGGATTGGTGTTAGCTCTCCATTAAATGCTTGATAGAATTCAGCAGCGAAGCTGTCAAGTCCCAGGCTTCTTTTGACTGGGAAATTTTTTATTAATATTGCTTTGATCTCATTACTTATTATTGGCCTGTTCAGGTTTTGGATTTCTTCATGATTCAATCTTAGTAAGTTGTATGTATCCAGGAATTCATCAGTTTCTTCTGGATTTTCCAGTTTGTTTCCATTAGTGGCTCATTGTAGCCACTAGTCTTTTGAGATTCTGCTGTATCAGTTGTAATATCTCCTTTATCATCTTTGATTTTATTTACTTGGATCTTCTTTCGTAATCTCAGTAGAAGTTTGTTAATTATTGTTTCCTTCATTTCAATTTTATTTATTTCTCTTCTGATCATAATTCTTTTCTTCTACTAATTTTGGGTTTGGTTTGCTCTCATTTTTCTAGTTTTTAAAGATACATTGTTAGGTTGTTTGAAGTTTTTCTTATTTTATATGTAAGCACTTATAGCTATAACCTTCCCTCTTAGTACTACTTTTGTTGTATCCCATACGTTTCTGTATGTTATGTTTCCATTAATACTTGTTTGAATTTTTCTTAATTTTTAATATCTTCATTGATTGCCCATTTAGTAGCATATTATTTAATTGTATGTGTTTGTATGGTTTCCAAAATTCCTCTTTTTATGGATTTCTAGTTTTATTCCATTGTGGTCAGAGAAGATAATTGATATTATTTTAAATTTTTTGTCTAATGACCAGTGATGATGAGCATTTTTTTCATATGTTTGTTGGCCTCATATATGTCTTCTTTTGAAACGTGTCTGTTCATATCCTTTGCCCACTTTCAAATGGGGTTGTTTGTTTTTTTCTTGTATATCTGTTCTCATTCGTAGGTAGGTGTTGAACAATGAGAACATGTGGACTTGGAGAGGAGCATCACACACTGAGGGCAGTTGGGGGGTGTAGGGGAGAGACAGTGGGGGGTGGGGGGGTGGGAGGGATAACATGGGGAGAAATGCCAGACACAGTATGCACCTAAAGTTAAATAAATAAATTTTTAAAAAAGTTTTTGAATGTTTTAAGACTCGTTTTGTTATCTAACATATGGTCTGTATTTGGGAATGATCCATGTGCTGAGAATAAGAATGTGTATCTTGAAGCCATTGGATAAAATGCGCTGTAAATATCCATTAGGTCCATTTCATCTATAGTGCAGATTATGTCTGATATTTCTTTGTTGATTTTCTGTCAGGAAGATCGGTCCAGTGTTGAAAGTGGGATGTTCAGGTCTCCAGCTGTTATTATGTCAGAGTCTGTCTCGCTCTTTAGCTCTAGTAATATTTGCTTTATATATCTGGGTGCTCCAGTGTTGGATGCATATATATTTAAAATTATTATATATTCTTACTGAGTTGACCCCTTTATATAGTGACATACTTTGTCTCTTCTCATAGATTTTATCTTAAAATATACTTTGTCTGATACAAGTATAGCTACTCCTGCTCTTTTTTGGTTTCCATTGGCATGGAGTATCTTTTTTCATCCCTTTGTCTCTAGTCTATGTGTTCTTATAGGTGAAATATATTTCTTATAGGCAATACATCAGTAGGTCTTGGTTTATCATCCATTCAGACAGTCTATATCTTTTGATTGGAGATGTTAATCCATTTACATTTGATATTATAATTGGTAGGTAAGGACATATTCCTGCTATTGTCATTTGTTTTCTGTTTCTTTTGGGGGATCGTTTCTTTTTTTTTCTTTCCTTCTTGTCTTCCTCTAGTGAAGGTGATTTTCTTTGGTGATGTGTTTAGTTTCTTGATTTTTATTTTTTGTGTGTACATTGTATATTTCTTGGATTGAGGTTACCATGAGGTTTGAAAATACTATCTTATGACCCATTATTTTGATAACAACTTAACTCTGTTGGCATAAACTAACCAACAAGCAAAAACTAATAAAGATTCTATACCTTAACATCATCCCCCCACTTTTTAACTTTTTATTGTTGCTATTTATCTTATTGTACTATGTTTTGAAAAGTTGTCATAGTTACTACTTTTGATTGGTTCATCATTTAATCTTCCTAATTGGAATGAGAAGTTTACACACCAGAGTTACAGTGTTGTAATATTGTGTGTTTTTCTGTGTACTTACTTTTATCAGTGAGTTTTGTAACTTCAGGTCATGACTTATTGCTCATTAACGTCCTTTTCTTTCTGACTGAGGAACTGCTCCCTTCAGCATTTCTTTAGCTCAGGTCTGGTATTGATGAAATCTCTCAGCTTTTGTTTGCCTGGGAAAGTATTTCTAATTTATGTTTGAAGGATAATTTCACCAGATATACTATTCTAGTCTAAAAGATTATTTCCTTCAGCACTTAAAAAATATCATGCACTCTCTCCTAGTATGTACTTTTTCCACTGAGAAGTTTGTTACCAGATTTATTGGAACTCCATGGTGTGTTACTTGTTTCTTTTATCTTGCTGCTTTTTAGATCCTTTATTCTTGACCTTTGGGATTATGGTTATTAAATGCTTTGAGGTTGTCTTTATTGGGCTAAATCTGCTTGGTGTTCTGTAGTCTCCTTTTAGTTGGATATTGATATCTTTTTCCAGGTTTGAAAAGTTTGCTGTTATTATCCCTTCAAATAAACTTTCTACCTTTATCTTTTTTCTTACCTCCTCTTTAAGGCCAGTAATTCTTAGATTTGCCCTTTTGAGGTTATTTTCTAGAACCTGTACATATGCTTCACTGTGTTTTTATTGTTTTTTCTCTTTTTTCTACTCTGACTATATTTTCAAATAGCCTGTTTTCAAGCTCACCAGTTCTTTCTTCTGCTTGACCAATTCTGCTATTAAAATACTCAGATGCATTCTTCAGTATGTGAATTGCATTTTTCATCTTAAGAATTTCTGTTTCATCTTAAGGTGCAAGAAAAATTTCTCTTTACTTTTTCCTCTACTTTTCTGAAGCAGAAGGAGTCTCACTGGCATAGTGAATTGGGCCCCCTTTCCCAAAACAGGAGTCTTGCCTCTCGCCCTGTAGCCACCACAGGTGGAAATGTGTCTTACCTGAGGCTGGCAATTCTCAACGTCTCACACAAAGCCCTTGATATATTACCTGAGTATTGATGCTGTTTACTCAGGGCTTGTCAGCTTGCAGATGATAAATTCTTCCAGGACTGGGTTATTCCCTTCAATGAAACAGGTTCTCTCCTGGGTCACGGTGTCTACATATATTCAGAGACTGGGACCTGGAAAGGGCACTCATTACTCTGACTGGTGCCCTATCCTACTGCTGCTGAGCTGGTATCCAAGATGCAAAACAAAGTCCTTTCCACTCTCCTGTCTCGTCTCCTCAAGTTTAAGAAAGGGGTCTCTTTTGGAGCTGTGACCTGTGCAGGCTGGTGTTAGGGAAAGTTTGATGCCAACACTCCCTTAGCCACCCTGACTGGTGTCTTATGTGCCCACACAGTCCACTGTCTCTGTGGCCAGTTCTGCCCTAGGACTCGCCTAGGTGTTACAGTCTTTGTGGCCTACATTGCCTTTTAAGTTTATCTGGGGTCCCAGAGCACTCTAGCCTGCAGTGGCAAGGCTTGTAGGAACTCAAGTTCCAACTGCTAGGATTAGCGATTCCCCTGTGGCTAGAGCTGATTTAAATGCACCCTCTGTGGGCAGGCATCAGCTGAATTTGGTTTGGTTGTCCTTTCTGCTGTAACAAGGGCAACACTGAGTTCAATGCCTTGCAATCGATGGCTTTCCCTCTCCCCAGGGCAAGGAAATGCTCTCTGCCTCACTCTATTGCTGCCAGGGGATTGGGGAAGGGTTGCGTCAGTGACTCAAGACTTATTTTTCTGTTTTTTTTTCTGTTCCTCTCTCAAAGATATGAAATTAAAACTAGGTGCTGTGAATGCTCATCTGAGTTTTGGTTCTTACAGAGGTGCTTGTGCGTGTGTGTGTGTGTGTGTGTGTGTGTGTGTAGCTATTAAATTGTTGTTCTTGTGGGGTTTGGGAGATAATCTGGGGAGACTTCTACACTGCCATTTTGTTCCACCCTTTCACTCTATTTTCTTTGTTAATCTATCAGTCTATCAAGCTTGTTTACCCTTTTCAAATAACCTATTTTTGGCTTCGTTGATTCTGTGTATGGATTTCTGGATCTCAATTTCTTTCAGTCTGCCTCTAATTGTAGTTATTTTTTTTTCTTCTGCTCTCATTGGGTTTAATTTGTTCTTGTTTTTCTAGTTCCTCTAGGTGTGATGTTTGATCATTAATTTGATATCTTTTTAACTTTTTAAGATAGGCATTTAGTGGTATAGACTTTTTGCTTAACACTGCTTCTGCTGCATTTCAAATATTTTTTATGTTTCATTTCTATTTTTGACTATTAAAATTTTTTAAAATTTTTTTCTTAATTTTGTTGTCTCTCCAAAAGTCATTCAGGAGCAAACGATTTTAATTTCCAAGTAATTATATGGCTTTAAGAGACCTTCTTGCTATTGATTTCTATTTTTATTCCACTGTGGTCCAAAAGTGTGGTTGGTATTTTTTTTTCAAATTTATTTAGACTTGCTTTATGGCTTTGCATGTGCTTGATCTTTCAGTATGTTCCATATGAAGATGAGAAGAACGTATAATTTGGTTGACGGGTGGAGTATTCTGTAGGTTTCTATTGATCAGGTGCTGAATTTAGTTGAGTTTCTTTGTTAGCTTTCTGCCTTGATGTAATGCTATCAATTGGGTATTGAAGCCTCCAACTACTATTGTGTGACCAAGTCTTTTTGTAGTTGTAGAAGTATTAGTTTTATGTATCTCAGTGCTCTAATGTTTGGTGTGTATAAATTTAGGATAGTTAAGTTTTCCTGATGAATTGAACCCTTTATCATTATGTAATGCCCTTCTTTGTCCTTTTGTACTGCTGTTGGTTTAAAGTCTATTTTTTATGATATAAGAATAGTGATGCCTACTCTTTTTTGTGTTTCATCTGCATGGTAAATCTTTCTCCAACCCTTCACTTTGAGCCTGTGGGTATCATTACATGTGAGATGGGTCTTTTTTTGACAGTACATAGATGGGTCCTACTTTTATAGCCAACTTGTTCTCTGTGCCTTTTAAGTGGGGTGTTTAGACAAGTTACATTCACAGTTAATATTGATTTGTGAGGTTCTGATCCTAGTGTGTAGTCGTTAGCTTGTTGCTTTGTAGTCTCTTTTGCGTGGTTGCTTTATAGAGTCTGTGTGCTGTGTACTTAAGTGTGTTTTAGTGGTGGCAGATATAGTTCTTTCATTTCCATATTTAGAACTTCCTTAAGGATCTCCTGTAAGATTGTTCTAGTGGTAATAAATTTCCTTCGGGTCTGCTTGTCTGGAAAAGATATATTTTTCTTTGTCTTACAAAGCCTAGTTTGGTAGGATATGAAATTCTTGGTTGGATTTTTTTTTGCCTTTTAGAATGCTGATAATAGGCCCTCAATATATTCTGGCTTGTAAGATTTCTGCCATTAATTCAGCTGCTAGTCTGATAGGTATTCCCTTTGTATGTTATCTCACCTATTTCTCTAGCTGTCTTAAGATTTTTTTATTTAGTATTGACCTTAGATAGCCTGGTGACTATATGCCTTGGTGATGTGTGTTTTGCATAGTATTGCACAGGCGTTCACTGGATTTCTTCTATCTGGATGCCTACTTCTCTAGTGAGATTAGGGAAATTTTCTTGAATTATTAAATATGTTTCCAAGGTTTCTCTCAGGAATGGCAGTGATTCATAGGTTTGGTTGCTTTACATAGTCCCACATTTCTCACAGACTTCATTCATTTTTAAAAAATTGTTTTCTCTATTTTTGTCTGGGTTAGTTTGAAAGATTGGTCTAGTCTTTTGATAAAGCTTTTCATTGCAATCTGAAATTCCTTAAGTGAATTTTTCAATGCCAGAAGCTCTTTTTGATTTTTTTAAAGATGTCTATCTCTTGCTTCATTTTTCAGAATTGCTTTAGAAGTTTTTTGTGTTGATTTTCAACCTTGTTTTAGATTTCATTGAACTTCTTTGCAGTCCCTGCTTTGAATTTTTATCTATCATTTCCTGAATTTTCATTTTTGTTAGGGACCATTGGTGGAGAGCTAGTGTGATTCTTTGGTGGTGTCACTCTATTAACATTTTTCATAGTGCCGAATTCTTCTGCTGGTTTCTTCTTGTCTGGGGACACTGGCACTTCTAAGCTTTGTAATTATATTTTTGCAGGTATAATTTTTTTTTCTTTTCCTCTGTTTTCTTACAATATTGTTGTTTTTCTCCTTCTTTCCTCTTTTTCCTTACTCCCATCCCTAGGGGGTACAACTATAGAACCTGCTGGGTGAGGTCTTGGCTTTTCCTCTATAGCCTTCTGCATTTCTGTTAGCAGGTTTTATTTTGGGCTGTGCAATTTGACCTACAAACCAGTAGATGGCACTTACAGGTAAGAACTACATGTGGCCAACGCTGCTGAGTAGTTTACTTGATGAAACTTTCTGTTTCTTCCAGGGGCTAATTTATGGGGTGCACAGTCCTCTTAGCTCTCTATTCAGCCCGAGAGTGGCAGGGAACAAGATAGTAAGGGCTAGACCAGGCAGGTCCTCAGTACAATTTAAAAGCAGAACAATTTAGGCTCCAAATAATGATTTACAGTGTAATGCATCAAAGATATTCAAAAGTAAAATTTTCTGCCTTGTGAGCTAATTAATTTCATGGCAGTATGTGACAGGCAAATTAAGGCTATGTGGCAGTAGGAAGGCTATGGAAAATGTCTGATAGGAGGGTAAGACCAGATGGCTACCAAGATTCCTTTGAAGTTTCAGTTTAAGGTGGTATGAACTAACCTAATGTCAGAATGCATCACTATATACCGAGGTGATGTTCGTGTAAACACAAACACACAGGCCATTTTGGATTTTCAGCTAATTTTTTCACTAAGGTGCTATTACATTGCCTCGTGTTATATCTCTCTTGTTTTTTATACATTAGATTTATGTTTTAAATAAGGTACACATGGAAAAGCAGATTATGAATAGCATATTGTAGAAGTTAAGAGAAGAATGTTTGGTTCTGTTCTGACTCCACCACTTGCTTGCTATGTGACATTTTGCTACTCTGAATATTAGCTTTTTCCTTCATTGTTAAATAAGACTACTAATAGCACCTAAACTATAGGTGGTTGTGAGGATGAAATGAAATATGTAAAGCACTTAGGTCAGTGCCTAACAAAGTAATAAGTATTCAGTAAATGGTTACTCTTGTATTGGTGGTGTTATCGTTACTTGTTTTTCTTTAATAATTGGATGTTAAACCAAAAATGTTTCCTCTCGGTTAAAATAATGCATACATTTTCCTCCTTGCTTATAGCATAATAAGCTTCCCTTTGTGCTTGCATTTTGTAATTATTTGATAACTTATCCACATTAGGCCTATGGGGAGTTTCAAACTTTAATTCTTTTACCTTTATTTGCAACATAAAAAATAACAGAATTCATGAAGCAACAGATGAAACATTTTATCACTTTTTGAATAATACATTTAGTTGAAAATTACATGATTTAAAATATAATTGCTTCTAGTAGTGACTTTATGAGCAGTGGAGGGATTTATTGGGAGAATGAAAAATAAAGCACTTGCTCAAAGTACAATTTGATTTCTTGCTTTGACTTTATGTGAGTCATTTACTGCCCTGCTTTGCAGAGTGCGGTCATTTGGATATTGGTAAACAGCAGTGTTGTATTCTCCGGTTACATATTTTAAAGTGTGGTTACTGAATGTTTATGTTTGTAGAATTAGAACTCTAATGTAAGTTAAACATTTTTCTAAAATGAAAACACTATCTGACTCTGATCTTAATGTGATCCTGTTAATAGTAAAAATTTTCTGATCTGTAAAGTAACAGTTCTTTCTTCATAGGGTTATAGTGATATTAAAGAAAGTTTATATGACATAAAATGCTTTGTAAACTGAGAATCTTTAGATTAAATACTTTTAAACATACTTCTTGACTTTAGGAGTACTTGAATCCTTAATACAATAATGTTCATTGGGAAATCCCAAAAGAGGAATACAGTACTGAGGATTTTCCAGATCTCTTGATCACGGTGCCGTTTTCTTTTCCTAGATTATCTTGACCTATTCTGTACAGGGGGAACTAGACTTCCTCAAGATCACATGGCAACTTAGTGGTTGTACTAGAACTAGAACTCAGAACTCAGATATTTCCTATTCACAGTCTAGTGCTTGTTCCTCTCTAAAATGCTGGATCCCAGAATCTACAAGGAACTTAAACAAATTAACGAGCAAAACCCAAATAATCCGCTTTAAAAATGGGCAAAGGACATGAATGGACGCTTCTCAAAAGAAGACATACAAGTGGCCAACAAGCATGAAAAAATGTTCAACATAAGTAATCATTAGAGAAATGCAAATCAAAAACAAAATGACTTATCATATCACACTAGTCAGAATGATGATTATTAGAAAGGCAAAAAATAACAGATGCTGGTCAGGTGTGGTGGCTCACACCTGTAATCCCAGTACTTTGGGAGGCCAAGGTGGGTGGATCAGTTGAGGTCAGGAGTTCGAGACCAGCCTGGCCAACATGGCAAAGCCCCGTCTCTACTAAAAATATAAAAATTATCTGGACCTGGTGGTGGATGTCTATAATCCTAGCTACACAGAAGGCTGAGGCAGGAAGAACTGCTTGAACCCGGGAGGTGGAGGTTACAGTAAGCCGAGATTGCGTCACTGCACTCCAGCCTGGGTGACAAAGTGAGACTGTCTCAAAAAATAAATAAGTAAATAAATAACAGATACTGGCAAGGCTGCAGAGTAAAGGGAACATGTGTACACTGTTGGTTGGAATGTACATTAGTTCAGCCACTGTGGAAAGCAGCTTGGAGATTTCTCAAAGAACTTGAACTACCATTTGACCCAGCAATCTCATTACTGGCTATATATCCACAGGAAAATAAATTTTTCCATGATAAAGACACATGTACTTGAATGTTCACTGCAGCAATATTCATAATAGCAAAGACAGAGAATCAACCCAAGTGCCCATTAGTGGTGAACTAAATCAAGAAAATGTGGTACATGGAATTATATGCAACCATTAAAAAGAATGACGTCATGTTCTTTGCAGCAACATGGATACAGCTGGAGGCCATGAACCTAAGCAAATTAATACGGAAACATAAAACCAAATACCTCATACTCTCACTTACAAGGGGGGGGATAAATATTGAATACACGTGGACTTAAAGATAGGAACAATAGATACTGAGGACTACTAGAGAGGAGAGGGAGGAGAACATGTGTTGAAAACTACCTGTTGGGTACTATGATCACTACTTGGGTGATGGGAACATCTGTACTGCAAACCTCAGCATTAGGTAATATACCCATGTAACAAACATATACATGTATCCACTGAATCAAAAATGTTTAAAAAGAATCTAAATATAAACTACTGGATCCTTGATTTGATGGTTTTATTGGAAGTGCCAGTTAACTCCTCTTTATTTCAGCTGAAGAAGGAAATGAGTTTTACTATATATCATGATCTTAATCTGTAAAATAGGGGCAGTGGCTAAGGGCTTTGTTCTGAAGTATTAGTGACTAAAAGTTGTGGGGCTGAAATGTCTCCTTGTTGAAGATTTTCCTTTCTTGTGCATTTTCTTCAGGTATCCTTGGCCTTTCATTATTGACAAAAACGATTATCTAGTTCATTTTGACATACTTATTAATAACTATGATGACATATTGATCTATGCATTTATACAGCTAGATAGAGATATAATTTTACAAATTGATATCATAATGGCTGTTTTTCATAATAAGCATTAAATTCAGTTCTACTTAATTTAATAGAAGCAAAAAAGAAACAGTATAAATGAAGTAATCTTTAAACTTTAAATAAACATTTTTTTCTCCAAATTAAATATTAGATCCTGCAACATCTATTGTCTATAAGAAAAATGTTACAAAAAACAACAAGACAACAGAGTTGAAATTCTTATTATTTAAATTATGTTTCTGGTAGACAGCCTCTAAAATAGCCCCAATGACATTATGTTTATATTGTCAAAGTTTGTATCATTTTAATTCTGTTCTGTAACTATATTTCCCTCAGAGGTCTGATGTCAGAAGAATGTTTCTACTGTCTTCTTAATTGTGAGTCCCTTTCGTGATGGTTCTTGTGAACTGATGCTCTCTCTGTCATTCCAGAGTGTACTGTAAAAGTATACATCTCAAAAACAAAAGATACGTGGATTTGCTTTCAGGGATAAAAAGAAGCTATGTAACGGGAAGAACCTGCTCTGTTCTTGATCTTGTCTTAGAGAATAGAAACCCACAGAACCACATATATGATAGCAAACCTGAATTGGAAAGCAGAGCAGGTAGGCTCTGGCACACCACAGCAAGTAGAAGGGCACAGAGGGAAGTGGCATATTGATGGGTTGAAGAATGAGTATATGGTAGACTTGGGATTAGAATCAAGGTGGTTTACTCTTCAGTGTAAGTCTGCGTGTTTAACCACCATTCTCTACTGCCTTGAGAGAAAATGAGAATGCAATAAATGGTGGTCAGCATTATGACCAGCACTGAGGCCCTCCAATACAAGATGGGATTTGCCTTGGCTGAGCATGAAGGCTTGATAGCTAAGGAAATGTATGGCCATTCCTTTCCATTCCAGGAAGTGTTGAAAGTGTAGCTTGATAACTAAGAATTTACTTATTAGAGTTACAATTGCTGGAAGATAAATAACCCACTTGCTAAGAGTAAATCTACCAAGAGTTATCATTGTAAAGAAACCACCCTTTTCATTGGTTCGTTTTCCACTCACACTTTCAACTACTACTTTGTCTTACTGTGGATGCTAAAGATTGTATGATTCTAGATATTTCAGAGGCTTCCAGGGTGGCTGATAACCATTTCTTTCTTTCTTTTTCTTTCTGGACTTTGGTGCCCTTGATTTCTCACTCTAATCCAGTATAAATGTCACCTTGCATAAGCTGGATATAATTCATAGGAGTAGCCACCTACTTATCTCTGCTGCACTTAGCTCCGGGGATCAAGTTTGACTCCTGAGTGCTGAGGATAGATTGACCCACCTGCTACATCGTTCACAGGGTTTCAGGCTGCCACTGCTGGGCAAAGCCCTCTCAGTTCTGACTGTCTTGTGGGCTTACTGGTTACAAGTAAATGTCTAGCTTTAAATCAAATGTAATTAATATCAATAAGTCTGGTCGGGATTTTTGTAATTTAGGAAAGCAAAGCCATCTTGAACTCAATTGAAATTTGACCCATTTAAGATGAAAACAAAGAAATAGGCAACGTATTGAGGTTTTTAGTCCATGTGAAAGTTTAGTTCATGTGACTTGGGTCATTATGTGCCATGTGTAAAGTGGCAACATAGAGTAATTTAAACAGGATGTTTCTGATCAAAATGGAAGTATAACACAATTTTAAAAATTGTGACACAGGACCTTTTTCTAATGCTAATTTCTAAATTTTAAAAATTTACTCAATTTTTAAATCTTAGAGAAGATTTTTGTATATATTTGAATGTTGCTTTCTGATTGCTTTTTTCTGAGTCATTAATGACTCATTGAACATGAATCATAATCTGCTTCTTTTCTATTTATGGTGTCATTTAGTGTTTGTTTCTTACTCTCAATGTTGCTTTTGAAATTGGTGGAATACAATTCATTAAAAATGAGCTGGATGTTTTTGATAGTTTTCTTTTTTATAATAACGGATACTAGTCACTTACATTTGTACATTCGTGTGTGCTGTCTCCTTTGATAACTGCAAAATTTTGAAGCAAGTACATCAAAATTCTTATTCTCATAGATGACAAAATTCAGACTCTAAGAGATCACACAGTTCAGAAAACTTTTAGTTGCATATCCAATACACACCTGCATCTGCCGTAATTAAATGTGTTGGCCTAGGTATCTGGGAAAGATGGGCAGAGCTACATGCTTCAGGATCTAGTGGATCCAGGGTCTTCCATGGCAATTGGACTATGTTACTCCTCGATGCTTTGCTTGTTCTGTTCCCTGGGTCCTATTGCAACTTCCATCTGCCTGTTGAAATTTGTCCTTCAGATTTCTTCCCTTAGCTGGGGACATGGTCACTGGCAGGCATGGTGGTCATATTCTTGCTGTTTTGAAATTCAGTGGAGAAGAGAAAGCCTCTCCCTGTCCTGTTTAATACCAACTCAGGATAGCAGATTCTGAGTGGCCTGGCTAGAATTACACGTCATATCTTGGATCAAAACCTGCACCTAACGGAGATACAGCATTGTGATTGTCCTGACCAAGATCAGATAGGCACCTATGTGGTCAGGGGAGCAGAGTTTCTAATTGGAAGAAGGAAAGAAGCTGAACTACAGAGACAAAACTATGGAAATCACACAGGTTAAATAGTGGTTCGAGGTATTCTAATTCTTGGTCCTGTCATTTTTTCCCACCATGCTATGCCGTCGTATGCTGTTTTTGTTGTCTAGAATGTTTTCTCTTGGAAATAATTCTGTTCAGAAGTACACAAAGGTCCCTTTTTTAAAGTTTAATTTTGAAAACTTTATAGGTTTTCAGGAAATTGCAAAATAGTACATTGAAGTCCCGTTACTTTGACTCAGCCTCTCAATGTTAACATCTTATATAACTATAGTACAATATCAAAACCAAGACAATGATATTGGTATAGTCCAGATAGCTTATTGAGGTTTCACCAGTTATGGGGGTATAGCTCAGGGGCAGAACGTTTGTCTGCACATTTCATCAGTTTTATATGCACTCATGTGTGAGTGGGTGTATGTGTGTAGTTTTATGCAATTTTATCATATATAGATTCATGTAATGACTGCAGCCAGGGTACAGAACTGTTCCATCAATACAAAGATTTCCCTTGTTGAGTTTACCGTTTATTTTCACATCTACACTACTCTCCCACATCACTAATTCTTGGAAACCACTAATATCTCATGATCTCTAGACTTTGTTATTTAAAGAATAGTATGTAAATAGAAATATATATTATGTGCCCCTTTGAAATTGGCTATTTGTACTCAGCACATGTTTGAGGTTCATCCAAGTTGGTAAATGTATCAGTAGTTCTGTTCTATTTTTTTTATTGCATTTTAGGTTTTGGGGTACATGGGAAGAACATGCAAGATTGTTGCATAGGTACACACATGGCAGTGTGATGTGCTGCCTTCCTCCCCATCACCTATATCTGGCATTTCTCCCCATGCTATCTCTCCCCAACTCCCCACCCCCCACTGTCCCTCCCCTATTTCCCCCTGACAGACCCCAGTGTGTGATGCTCCCCTCCCTGTGTCCATGTGTTCTCATTGTTTAACACCCGTCTATGAGTGAGAACATGTGGTGTTTGATTTTCTGTTCTTGTGTCAGTTTGCCAAGAATGGTGGTTTCCAGGTTCATCCATGTCCCTACAAAGGACAGGACTTCATTGTTTTTGATGGATGCATAGTATTCCATGGTGTATATGTGCCACATTTTCCCTGTCCAGTCTATCATCGATGGGCATTTGGGTTGGTTCCAGGTCTTTGCTATTGTGAACAGTGCTGCAATGAACATTAGTGTGCATGTGTCCTTATAGTAGAACGATTTATAATCCTTTGGATATATGCCCAGTAATGGGATTGCTGGATCAAATGGAATTTCTATTTCTAGGTCCTTGAGGAATCGCCACACTGTCTTCCACAATGGTTGAACTAATTTACACTGTTGATGGGAGTGTAAAAGTGTTCCTATTTGGCCGGGCGCGGTGGCTCATGCCTGTCATCCCAGCACTTTGGGAGGCCGAGGCGTGCGGATCACGAGGTCAAGAGATCGGGACCATCCCGGCCAACATGGTGTGAAACCCCGTCTCTACTAAAAATACAAAAAAAATTAGCTGGGCTGGGTGGCGCGCACCTGTAGTCCCAGCTACTCGGGAGGCTGAGGCAGGAGAATTGCTTGAACCCGGGCGGCGGAGTTTGCAGTGAGCCGAGGTCGCGCCACTGCACTCCAGCCTGGCACCTGGTAACGGAGTGAGACTCTGTCTCAAACAAAAAAAATAAATAAATAAATAAAAGTGTTCCTATTTCTCCACATCCTCTCCAGCATCTGTTGTCTCCAGATTTTTTAATGATTGCCATTCTAACTGGCCTGAGATGGTATCTCAATGTTGTCTTGATTTGCATTTCTCTAATGACCAGTGATGATGAGCATTTTTTCATACGTTTGTTGGCCTCATGTATGTCGTCTTTTGCAAAGTGTCTGTTCATGTCCTTTGCCCACTTTTGAATGGGCTTGTTTGCTTTTTTCTTGTAAATCTGTTTTAGTTCTTTGTAGATTCTGGATATCAGCCCTTTGTCAGATGGGTAGACTGCAAAAAATTTTTTCCCATTCTGTTGGTTGCCGATTCACTCTAATGACTGTTTCTTTTGCTGTGCAGAAGCTTTGGAGTTTGATTAGGTCCCATTTGTCTATTTTGGCTTTTGTTGCCAATGCTTTTGGTGTTTTGGTCATGAACTCCTTGCCTATGCCTATGTCCTGAATGGTTTTGCCTAGGTTTTCTTCTAGGGTTTTTTTATGGTGTTAGGACTTATGTTTAAGTCTTTAATCCATCTGGAGTTAATTTTAGTGTAAGGTGTCAGGAAGGGGTCCAATTTCTGCTTTCTGCACATGGCTAACCAGCTTTCCCAACACCATTTATTAAACAGGGACTCCTTTCCCCATTGCTTGTTTTTGTCAAGTTTGTCAAAGATCGGATGCTTGTAGATGTGTGGTGTTGCCTCCGAGGCCTCTGTTCTGTTCCATTGGTCTATATCTCTGTTTTGGTACCAGTACCTTGATGTTTTGATTACTGTAGCCTTGTAGTATAGTTTGAAGTCGGGTAGGGTGATGCCTCCCGCTTTGTTTATTTTGCTTATAATTGACTTGGCTATGTGGGCTCTCTTTTGGTTCCGTATGAAGTTTAAGGTGTTTTTTTCCAGTTCTGTGAAGAAGGTCATTGGTAGCTGGATGGGGATAACGTTGAATCTATAAATTACTTTGGGCAGTATGGCCATTTTCACAATATTGATTCTTCCTAACCATGAACATGGAATGTTTCTCTATCTGTTTGTGTCCTCTCTTACTTCACTGAGCAGTGGTTTGTAGTTCTTCTTGAAGAAGTCCTTTATATCCTTTTAGTTGTATTCCCAAGTATTTTATTCTCTTTGTAGCAATAGTGAATGGCAGTTGGTTCTTGATTTGGCTCTCTTTAAGTTTATTATTGGTGTGTAGGAATGCTTGCGATTATTGCACATTGATTTTGTATCCTGAGACTTTGCTGAAGTTGCTTATCAGTTTCAGGAGATTTTGGGCTGAGACGATGGGGTCTTCTAGATATGCAATCATGTCATCTGCAAATAGAGACAATTTGACTTCCTCCTTTCCTATTTGAATAGGCTTTATTTCTTTTTCTTGCCTGATTGCTCTGGCTAGAACTTCCAATACTATATTGAATAGGAGTGGTGAGAGAGGGCATCCTTGTCTAATGCCAGATTTCAAAGGAAACGCTTCCAGTTTTTGCCCATTCAGTATGATATTGGCTGTAGGTTTGTCATAAATAGCTTTTATTATTTTGAGATACGTTCCATCATTGCCTTTTATTGAGGGCTTTTAGCATAAAGGGCTGTTGAATTTTGTCAAAGGCCTTCTCTGCATCAATTGAGTTGATCGTGTGGTTTTTGTCTTTGGTTCCGTTTATGTGGTGAATTACATCTATAGACTTGCGTATGTTGAACCAGTCTTGCATCCTTGGGATGAAGCCTACTTGATCATGGTGGATAAGCTTTTTGATGTGCTGTTGCAATCGGTTTGCCAGTATTTTATTGAAGATTTTTGCGTCTATGTTCATCATGGATATTGGCCTGAAGTTTTCTTTTCTTGCTGAGTCTCTGCCAGGTTTTGGTATCAGGATGATGTTGGTCTCATAAAATGATTTGGGAAGGATTCCCTCTTTTTGGATTGTTTGGAATAATTTCATAAGGAATGGTACCAGCTCCTCTTTGTATGGCTGGTAGAATTTGGCTGTGAATCAGTCTGGACCTGGGCTTTCGTTGGGTGGTAGGCTCTTAATTGCTGCCTCAACTTCCAACCTTGTTACTGGTTTATTCAGGGTTTTGGCTTCTTCCTGGTTTAGTCTTGGGAGGATGCAAGTGTCCAGGAATTTATCCATTTCCTCTAGGTTTACTAGTTTATGTGCATAGAGATGTTTGTAATAATCTCTGATGATGGTTTGTATTTCTGTGAAATCTGTGGTAATATACCCTTTATTTTTTTTATTGCATCTATTTGATTATTCTCTCTTTTCTTTTTTATTAATCTGGCTAGTGGTCTCTCTTTTTTGTTGATCGTTTCGAAAAACCAGCCTCTGGATTTACTGATTTTTTTGAAGGGTTTTTATGTCTCTATCTCCTTCATTTCTGCTCTGATCTTAGTTATTTCTTGCCTTCTGCTAGGTTTTGAGTTTTTTTGGTCTTGCTCCTCTAGCTCTTTCAATTTTGACGATAGGGTGTTGATTTTAGATCTTTCCTTACTTCTCATGTGGGCATTTATTGCTATATATTTTCCTCGAGTCACTGCTTTAAATGTGTCCCAGAGATTCTGGTATGCTATGTCTTCATTCTCGTTGGTTTCGAAGAACATCTCTGTTTCTGCCTTTATTTCCTTTTTTATCCAGTCAACATTCAAGAGCCAGTTGTTCAGTTTCCATGAAGCTGTGCGGTTCTGCGTTAGCTTCTCAATTCTGAGTTCTAACTTGATTGCACTGTGGTCTGAGAGACTGTTTGTTATGATTTCCGTTCTTTTGCATTTGCTGAGGGGTGATTTACTTCCAATTATGTGGTCAATTTTATAGTGCGATGTGGTGCTGAGAAGAATGTGTTTTCTGTGGATTTGGGGTGGAGAGTTCTGTAAATGTCTATTAGGTTTGCTTGGTCCAGGTCTGAGTTCAAGTCCTGGATATGCTTGTTAATTTTCTATCTTGTTGATCTGTCTAATATTGACAATGGGGTGTTCAACTCTCCCACTATTATTGTGTGGGAGTCTAAGTCTCTTTGTAAGTCATTAAGAACTTGCTTTATGTATCTGGGTGCTCCTGTATTGGGTGCGTATATATTTTGGATCATTAGCTCTTCTTGTTGCATTGATCCTTTTACCATTATGTAATGTCCTTCTTTGTCTCTTTTGATCTTTGTTGGTTTAAAGTCTATTTTATCAGCGATGAGAATTGCACCTCCTGCTTTTTTTTCCTCTCCATTTGCTTGGTAAATCTTCCTCCATCACTTTATTTTGAGCCTTTGTGTATCCTTGCATGTGAGATGGGTTTCCTGGATACAGCACACCTATGGGTTTTGGGTTTTTATCCAATTTGCCAGTTTGTGTCTTTTGATTGGGGCATTTCGCCTATTTACATTTAGGGTTAATATTGTTATGTGTGAATTTGATCCTGCCATTTTGATGCTAGCTGGCTGTTTTGCCTGTTAGTTCAAGCAGTTTCTTCATTGTGTTGATGATTTTTACCATTTGGTATGTTTTTGGAGTGGCTGGTACTGGTTGTTCCTTTCTATGTTTAGTGCCTCTTTCAGGAGCTCTTGTCAAGCAGGCCTGGTGGTGATGAAATCTCTGAGTACTTGCTTGTTCGCAAAGGATTTTATTTTTCCTTCACTTATGAAGCTTAGTTTGGCTGGATATGAAATTCTGGGTTGAAAGCTCTTTTCTTTAA